>PVJS01034007.1:0-21828 GCA_004027185.1 Glis glis
GAGAGAGAGAGAGAGAGAGAGAGAGCTGAGGCTGGCCCCAAACCCGGATCCTCCAGTCTCCGCCTCCCAAAGTACTGGGATTACAAGCGTGCGCCACCACGCCCGGCACATTCCCAGTTTTCTGAGACATCTCCACACTGATCTCCAAAGCTGCTGCACTAATTTGCAATCCCATCAACAGCAAAGAAGAGTTCCTATTTCCCCACATCCTCGCCAGCATTAATTATTGTTTGACTTCTTGATGATTGCTATTCTGATTGGGGTTAGATAGAATCTCAGTGTAGTTTTGATTTGCATCTCCCTGATTGCTAATGATGTTGAACATTTTTTTATGTATTTATTAACTGAACTATTTAGTTCAGTTGCCCATTTCTTGATTGGGTTATTTGCTTTGTTAGATTTCCTTCTCTTGCCTTAAGTCTTTTAAATTCTTTGTATATTCTGGATATTAGTCCTCTATCAGAAGAGTAGCTGGGAAAGATCTTCTCCCACCCTGTAGGCTTCCTCTTTAGACTCTTGATGGTTTCCTCTGCCGAATAGTAACTTTTATTTATTTATTTATTTTTTTGTGGCACTGGGGATTGAACGCAGAGGCATTCTACCTCTGAGCTACACCCCCCGCCTGATTTTATTTCTTATTTGGAAACAGGGTCTCACTAAGTTGCAGAGGGCCTCACTAAGTTGTCAAGGCTGGCTTTAAACTTGCAATCCTACTGTCTCAGCCTCCCAAGTACTGGGATTACAAGTGTGTGCCACCATGCCTGGCTCTGAATAGTAACTTTTAAATTTAATGCCATCCCACTTATTAATTCTTGTTTTAATTTTCTGAGCTTTGGGGGTCTTATTCAGAAAGTTTCTACCAGTGCCTATATGTTGGTGTGTTGATCCTATGCTCTCCTTTAGTCTCTGGTTTAAGTTCCAGGTCATTGATCGATTTTGACTTGACTATTGTGCAGGGAGAGAGGTTGGGGTTTAATCCCATTTTTCTACAAATGCATAACCAGTTTTACCAACACTATTTGTTGAAAAGGCTGTCTTTTCTCCAGCATATGTTTTTGGCACCTTTGTCAAAAATCAATTGGCTATAAATGTGCGAATTTGTTTCTATATCTTCTATTCTGCTCCATTGGTCTATGTGTCTGTTTTTGTGTCAGTAACATGCTGTTTTAATTACTATACCTCTGTACTGTAATTTGAAGTCAGGAATTGTGATCTTATTGCTGAGAATTGTTTTTGCTACTCTGGAGTTTTTGTTTTTTCAAATGAAGTTTATGACTGATTTTTCTAGGTCTGTGAAGAATGACATTGGTATTTTAATAGGGATTGCATTGACTCTGTAGAGCACTTTAGGTAAAATGGCCATTTTGATATTTACTCTGCTTATCCAAGAGCATGGGAGATCTTTCCATCTTCTAAGATCTTCAATTTCTTTCTTTAGTGTTTTATAATTTTGATCATAGAGTTCTTTTACCTCCTTGGTTAGATTTATTCCTAGGTATTTTATTGTTTTTGAGGTTATTGTGAATGGAGTTGTTTTCTGGATTTCTTTTTCGGTGGACTCATGGTTGGCATATAGAAAAGCTACTGACATTTTTAGATTGATTTTGTATCCAGCCACTTGGCTGAATTTGTTAATCAGCTTTAGGAGCCTTTTGGTTGAGTTTTTTGGGTTTTCTAAGTATAGGATCATGCCATCTACAAATAAAGCTAATTTTGGTTCTTCTTTTCCTATTTGTATTCCTTTGATTTAATTCTCTTACCTTATTTCCCTGGCTAGAGTTTCAAGCACTATATTGAAAAGGAGTGGTGATAGTGGGCATCCTTGTCTTGTTCCTGATTTTAGAGGGAATTCTTGTATTTTTTCCCCATTCAATATAAAGTTGGCTTTGGGTTTGTTTTATATTTACTTTATGATGTTGAGGTAAATTCCTTTTATTATTTTCTGCAGTGCTTTTAACATGAGTGTGTGTTGGATTTTGTCAAATGCTTTTTCAGCATCTCTTGAGTTGATCATGTGATTTTTGTCCTTATTTCTGTTTATGTAGTTAATGACATGTATTGATTTGCATATGTTGAACCAGTCTTGCATTCCTGGAGTAAAACCAACTTGGTTATGGTGTATAATTTTCTTGATATGGTTTTAAATGCATGTTGCTAGTATTTTGTTTAGAATTTTTGCATCTACATCCATCAAGGATATTGGTCTGTAATTTTCTTTTCTTGAGGTATCTTTATTTGGTTTTGGTAGAAGGAGTTTGGGAGAATCCTCTATTTCACAAAATAATTTGTGAAGGATTTTGTTTAGTTTTTCTATAAAGGTTGGACTTTTCTTTGATGGAAGGTTTTTTATTGCAGTTTCTATCTCTTTGCTTGCTATTGGTTGATTTAGATTTTCTATAGCCTCTTGGTTCAATTTAGGTAGGTTGTATGTGTCTAGAAATCTGTCAATATTGTCTATGTTTTCCAGTTTATTGGAGTATAGCTTTTCAAAATAGTTTCTGATGATCCTCTGGATTTCCCCGACTGTCTGTGGTGATGTCTTCTTTTTCATTTCTTATTTTAGTAATTTGGGTCGATTCTCTCTTTTGACTTGGTTGGCTAAGGGTTTATCAATCTTGCTTATCTTTTAAAAATCAACTTTTTGTTTTGTTGATTTTTTGTATTTTTGTTCTCTATTTTATTGTTTCTGCTCTAATTTTAATTATTTCCTGCCTTCTACTGGCTTTGGGATTAGTCTAGTCCTGTTTTTTTAGTGCCTTGACTTATTTGGTGACTTTATGTTTATCTTATGTGGGAACTCTATGCTATAAATTTCCTCTTAAAACTACCTTCAAAATGCCCCAAATATTTTTTATTGTGTATCTATTTTCATTTAATTCTAGGAATTTTTTGATTTCTCCCCTTATTTCTTCTATGATCCAGTCCTCATTCAAAGTGTATCATTCAATCTCCATGTATTTATGGAATTCCTTTGGGTCTTCCTGTTATTGATTTCTACTTTCACTCCATTATGATCTGAAAAGGTGCAAGGAATTATATTACATTTTTTGAATTTTCTGGTACTTGCTTTGTGGCAGAGAATATGGTCTCTTTTGGAAAAGATTCTATGAGCAGCTGAGAAGAACATATATTCAGCTGTTGTTGGATGGAATATTTTGTATGTCTCTTAGGTCCATTTGGTTTATAGTGTTCTTTAAGTCTGAAGAGTCTACTTATTTTTGTCTGGAAGATTGATCTAGTGGTGTGATAGGTGTGTTAAAGTTTCCAAATATTGTGTGTGGGAATATCTGAGTCTTAATGTCCTGAAGTTTGTTTTATAAAAGAGGGTATACCCAAGTTTGGGGCATAAATGTTTACTATCATTATATCTTCTTGTTGAATTGTTCCTTTTACCAGTAAGAAATGACCCGCTTTGTCTCTTCTGACAAGTTTTGCCTTTAAGTCGGCTTTGTCAGATACGAGAGTTGCTATCGCTGCTTGTTTTCAGTCTCCATTTTCATGGAATGTCTTTTTCCATCCTTTTACCTTTAGCTTATGAATATCTTTACCTGTAAAGCTAGTTTCTTGCAAGCAGCATATAGTTGGATTATGACCTTCAATCCACATTGCCAATCTATGCCTTTTAATCAGGAAGTTTATACTGTTGACATTCAATGTTATTATTGAGAGATGATTCTTATTTCCTGTCATTCTGGTTTATATTTTTGTTTGATATAGTGTTATTTCCTTCATTTAGTTGCTCATCTGGTGGAATTCATCCCTTTTCTGGTTCTGATGTTTATTTCTTGTTTCTTTGTGTTTTTTTTTAAGTATTTTCTCTAGTGCTGGCTTGGTAGTCATGATTCTGTTGGTGTCTGCTTGTCTTGGAAGGTTTTTATTTCTCTGCCAATTTTGAAGGATAATTTTGCTGAATATAGCACTCTTGGCTGGACGTTGTTTTCTTTCAGGGATGGTGTACATTATACCAAGTCCTCCTAGCTTTCATGGTTTGGGTTGAGAAGTCTGAAGTTATTCTTATTGTTTTGCCTCTAAATGTCACCAGTCCTTTTGCTCTCGATGCATTTAGGATTATTTCCTTGGCCTCTATGTTAGTCATTTTGATTGTTATATGGCATGGAGTAGTTCTTCTTTCATCTTGTCTTATTGGGTGTTCTGAATGTCTCCTATGCATGGATGTCCACCTTGTTTTTCATGTTTGGGCTAGTTCTCTGATAGCTCTCTGAAGTGGTTTCCCATCCCCTTGGTTTTTGCTTCTAGACCTTATTCAATTTCTATTATCTGTAAGGTCATTTTATATTATCTCAAATTTCTTGAATATTCCGGTCATGTTGACATACTGTCTTCTCTATATTGTTGACTGTGTTGTCCGTTTTGAATGAGCTGTCTTCTAAGAGTGAGATTTGTGGAGGCAAGTATATACCCCAGCACAGGACTTATTATAAAGTGACAATGAATAGACATAGGACTCCCATACAAAGAGGAAAAGGATGACAACACAACAGAGATATAAACCTAAGAATCCTGAAAACACGAGAACAAAGACTAATAAGGAAACAGTGAACTCTCACAACTTCACAACATTAGAGATTACTAATATAGAGCTGCAGAAAATGCCAGGACAGTTCAGAATTTTTATTTTCAATATGATCAAGGCCTTAAACATGAAATCAGAGAATGCATATAGATTATGAAAGTACATATCAACAAAGAAATTGAGGTTCTACATAAGAATCAGAGAGAGGCCCTGAGCAAAATGAAGGAGACAATAAATGAAATAAGAACCTCAATAGAAACCATCACTGGCAGGCTAATTCATGTTTCTGCTGTGTACAACTGTAGCACCTACCCTCACCTTTGCAAGGATGGTCTGCAAACTCACAGAGGGATGGTCTGCAAACTCATGGACCCCACGTATTTGGTCACTGCCACATGAGTCCCTGCAGGCACACAAGCTCATGCTTGGACAGTTTGTAAATTTACAGTCTTGATGAGCTGTTTTGTAGCCACTCGGGTCCCTGCAGGAAGAGTATGTAGTTTCTCAGTCCCCACGAGTTCAGCTACAGCCACATGAGTTCACTTTGGTGCTTTGGCTGGGTTGTCTTGGAGATTCACAGTGGTCTTGACAAGGCGGGTTGTAGCCACTTAGGTCCCTGCAGGAAGTCTATAGTTTCTTGGTCCCAACAAATTCAGTTGCTGCCATAGGGGTTCGCTGGGCGGTTTGGCTGGGCAGTCTGGAGAGTCATGGTCTTGAGGTATTTGAGCGTGGAAAAAAGAATGTGATTGCTTTTTTGTGTTGGTTCTCTGTAATCACTGGCTCAGCATGATTTAGCTTCTTCTTTAATGGAGTTCACCTCTGAGAGCTGCCGGATTTTGGCAGTTGCCAGCTCCTGTGTGGGCTCACCAAGATAGCTCCCACCTTCGCTCAGAGCTCTTTTAAGTCCTCTGCTTTCTGTGCTTCTTTTGATTCAATGTTTCAACTTTCTTCTGTTGAGTTCTGACTGCTTTTCTTCTCTTGCCAAGAAGTAGTCTTCCTGCTTGTTGAGTTATTAGTCTCGGAGCAGCCAAAATGCACTCCCTTCCTCTATTCTGAAACCTTTAATCTCTTCTTTTTTAATTTTAACAACTCCATGAGGTGGGCATCATTATTATCCTCATTTTTTCCCATTGGAAACTGAGACTCAAAGAAGTTTTTTTACCCTCATTTGCACAGCCAGTGAGGCTGGGTATATAGCATATGGACTGTCCAGAGCTTGAGTAACAATCCTATGGCACTCACACACGCATTTTAAAAATTGAGATAGAATCCATATAACATTAATTCACCATTTTAGCCCTTTTAAAACATACAAGTTCAGTGGCTTTTAGTACATACACAAGGTTGTACAACCATCATCACTATCTAATTCTACATTTTCAACACTCTCAAAACCAACCAAATACCTATTAAACAGTCACTACCATTTATACATCCCACCAGCCCCTGGTGACCACTAATTGACTGTCTTTAGATTTCCCTATTCGGGACATTTTGTATAAATGCAATCATATAATATGGCCTTTCATTCATGGATTCTTTCATTTATATTTTTAGTTTCATCCACTTGTGGAATGTAAAGTGTATCAGCACTTTTTTTTTTCTCCCTGAGGTGCAGAGGGTTGAACTCAGGACCTTGTATATGCTGATCAAATACTTCACCACTGAGCTACCCTACCAACCCAGTACTTCATACCTTTTAAAGATAAAAATTCATTATATGGATATACCTTTTTGTTTGTCCACTCATCAGTTAATGGATAATTTGGTTTGTTTCCACATTTTGGCAATCATGAATAATGTCACTATTAACATTTGTGTATAGTTTTTATCTAAACATATGCTTTCAAGTCTCTAAGGTATATACCTAGCAGATGAATTGCTAACTTGTATGTTAATTCTATGATTAATCTTGTGAGGAATTGTCAAACTGTTTTCCACACTGGCTGCACCACTGTGTACCCCACCAGCAAATGTATGAAGGTTTCAGTTTCTCCATATCCTTGACAAACTTGTACTTTTCCTTTTTTTCAATTATAGTCATTCTAGTGGGTGTAAAGTAGTATCTTATTATGGTTTTTGATTTGCACATCCTTAATGTGATATGCTTATTTGCCATTTGTATATCTTCTTTGGAGAAATGTCTGTTCAAGATCTTATCTTTTTGTTTTTGAGTTTTAAGAATCCTTTATATATTCTAAGTACTAGACCCTTATCAGATATGTGATTTGTGAATTTTTCTCTCAGTTTGCAGGCTGGTTTTCTATTTTTTTGATAGTTTTTGATGCACAAAAGCTGGTTATTTTTATACCTTTATTGGCCCATTGTAATTATACATAATAGCGAGATTTAAAGTAATACAAATGTATAGGCACACATCACTTGAGTGTATTTCCCTTCACATCCCACCCTGTTCCCTCCTCCTCCCTCCCCATAAATATTAGTGAGATTGGCAATAATACCTATATATGGACATATTATTTGAACTGTTCCCTTTCTCAAGCCTCATTTCCCCCTCCCCAACTCCTTGTTGAGTCCCCTCCAGTATTCTACTGATCTCTCTCCTCATTTAACTGAAGTCCCTATTTTCTCTCTAGCTTTTACATAGGAGAGAAAACATATGACCCTTGACTTATTGAGACTAGCTGATTTCACTAATATTCTCTAGTTCCATTCATTGCAAATGACATACTTTTATCACAAATGCTGTTAATTTTGACAGAATTCAATTTGTAATTTTTTTGGGGGTACTGGGGATTGAAGCAAGGGGCATTCTACCTCTGAGCTACACCCCCAGCCCTATTTTTTATTTTGAAACAGGATATCACTAAATTGTGGAGGGCCTCATTAAGCTTCATTAAGCTGCCAAGGCTGGCTGTGAACCTGTGATCCTTCTGTCTCAACCTCCCAAGTACTGTAATTATAGGCATGCACCACCATACTCAGCCAGTTTGTAGTTTTTTTCTTTTGTTTCTTGTTCTCTGGTGTCATATTTAAGAGACTATTGCCTAATTCAAGTCATGAAGACTTACATTTGCTTTTTTCTTAGAGTTTTATAGTTTTAGTTGTTACATTTAGCACTTTGATAAATTACGAATCGAATTTTGTATATGGTATGAGGTAAGGGTTCAGTTTCATTCTTTTGTATGTGGATAGCCAGTTTTTCTAATACCACTTGTTTAAGAGACTATTCTTTCCTCATTTAATGGTCTTGACACCCTTATTGAAAACCAACTGACTATAGATATGAGTTTATTTCTGAACTCTTAATTCTATTTGATCTATATGTCTATTCTTTTGCAGTACCACAGTATTGGTTTTTTTTTTTTTTTTTTTTTTTTGCGGTAACGAGGATTGAACCCAGAGGTGTTCTACTTCTGAACTACACCCCCGGCCCTATTTTTTATACTTTATTTTGAAACTGGGTCTCATGAAGTTGCGGAGGGCTTCACTAAGTAGAGAGAGAGAGAGAGACAGGGAGAGAGAGACAGAGAGAGCTGAGGCTGGCTGTGAACCCGGATCCTCCGGTCTCCGCCTCCCAAAGTACTGGGATTACAAGCGTGCGCCACCACGCCCGGCCCACAGTATTGTTTTGATTCCTGTAGTTTTGAAGTTGGGAAGTATGTGTTCTACATTTATCTTCTTTTAAAAAATGTTTTGGCTATTCTTGATCCTTAAGAATTCCATATAAATTTTAGAATCATCTCATTTGTTAGTGATTGCTTTGAATCTCTACAGATCACTTTGGGGACTATTGCCATCTTAACAACATTAAGTTTTTAATTCTGATAATGGGAAGTTTTTCCATTTAGTTAGGTCTTTAAAATTATTTCAGCAATGTTTTATAGTTTTGGGTATTTAAACCTTTGCCTTCATTGGCTAAACTTATTCTTAATTACTTATTAGTTTGGATGCTATTGTAAATGAAATTATTTTCTTAATTTCCTTTTCAGATTGTTCATTGCTGGTGTATAGAAACAACTGATTTTTTTTGTGTGTGTGTCTGGTACTGGGGATTGAATCCAGGGGCATTATACCTCTGAGATACACCCCCAGCCCTATGTTTTATTCTTTATTTTGAAACAGGGTCTCACTAAGTTGCAGAGGGCTTCACTAAGTAGCTGAGGCTGGCCACGAACCTGCAATCCTCTGTCTCAGGCTCCCAAGTTCTGAGATTACAAGTGTGCAACACTACACCTAGCTCACAACTGACTTTTTTTTTTTGCGGTACCGGGGATTGAACCCAGGGGAGTTCTACCTCCGCGCTATGCCCCCGGCCCTATTTTTTTATACTTTATTTTGAAACCGGGTCTCACGAAGTTGCGGAGGGCCTCACTAAGGAGAGAGAGACAGAGAGACAGAGAGACAGAGAGACAGGGAGAGAGAGAGCGAAAGAGCTGAGGCTGGCCGTGAACCTGGATCCTCCCTTCTCCGCCTCCCAAAGTACTGGGATTACAAGCGTGCACCACCACGCCCGGCTTCACAACTGATTTTTGTGTGCTTATCCTTGCAACTTTACCTTAAATTTACTTGTTAGCTCTAACAGTTTTTTTTTATATGTGTGTGTATTCTTTAGGGACTTCTACATATAAGATCATGTCATCTGCAAATAGAGATAATTTTACTTCCTTTCTAATTTTATTTCTTTTTATGTCTTTTATTGCTTTTCTTGCTTAATTTCCCTGGCTAGAACTTCCAGCACAATGCTGAGTAGAAGTGGTGAGAATGGACAGCTTTGTCTTATTTCTGATCTCAGGGAACCAGCTTTAATTCTTCATCACTGGGAGTTAGGTGTGGGTTTTTCTTAAATATCCTTTATCAGGTTGAGGAAGTTCCCTTCTGGTGCTAGTTACCCCCTTTGCTCCATTATTGTGATGTATGACATTGATTTTTGACATTGACTCATCCTTGCATTCCAGGAACACATCCAACTTGGTCATGGTGTATAATCCTTTTAATACCTTCCTGGGTATGATTTGTTAATATTTTGTTGGAGATATTTGTATCAATCGTCTTAAGAGATATTGATCTATAGTTTGTGTGTGTGTGTGTGTGTGTGTGTGTGTGTGTATAGCATCCTTGTTTGGCCTTTGCATTAGGATGTTACTATCATGATATAAAGAGTTAAGATGTGTCCTCTTCTATTTTGGGGGAAGAATTTGAGAAGTATCATTATTAATACTTCTTTAAATGTTTGGTAGTATTCTACTATTAAAGTCATGGGTCCTGAAAAATTTCTTCATTGGAAGTTTAAAAATTAGTGACTCAATCTCTACCTGCTATAGGTTTCCTCAGGTTTTATTTCTTATTGAGTCATCTTTGGTAGTTCGTATATTGATAGGAATTTCTCTATTTGTGGTACTGGGGATTGAACCCAGGAGCATGCTACCTCTGAGCTACACCCCATACCTATTTTATTTTTATTTTGAAAAGGATCTTGCCAGGTTGATGAGAGTCTCACTACTTGCTGAGGATGTCCTTGAACCTGTGATCCTCCTGTCTCAGCCTCCCAAGTACTGAGATTACAAGGGTGCACCACCACACCCTGCTGGAATTTCTCCATTTACTTTAGGTTATCTACTTTGATGATATATCATCCCTTATAGTATTATCTTATAATCCTTTTAATTCTGTAAAGTCATTAGTCTACATGTCTCCACTGTCATTCCTTAGTTTAGTAATTTGAGTCCTCTCTCTCTTTTCCAGGCTAGCTAAAGGGTTGTCAATTTTATTTCTTTTTTTCAAAAAGCAATTTTGGTTTCATTGATTCTATTGTCTATATTTCATTTTTTAAAAAATATTCTTTGATTGGTTCATTATAGTCTCACATCATATTGTAAATCATGTTGACAGTGATATACATGCACACAGCACTTGGTGGGTCCCCCCACACCTCCCCATCTCCCCCATTCCCAATACAGAGTACTGAGATTGACATTGGCATTTTTACATATGTACACATAGTCAATGGTAGTAATTCTATTAATGAACCTCACTCTTCCCCCTCTCCTTCCTTAGACCACCTCCATGACTCCACTGAGGTTTCTCCATCATTATCTGGAGTCCCTCTGGTACCCCAACTACTCCCTAGCTTGTGAATATTAGAGAAAACATATGACCCTTTACTTTCTGTGACTGGCTAATCTCGCTTAACATAATGTTCTCCAGGTCCTTCCATTTTCTTGCAAATGGCATAATTTTGTTCTTTATTGCTGAGTAGAATTCCATTGTGTGTAATTTTGTAATCCATTCATCTGTTGATGGACACCTAGGTTGGTTCCATAATTTGGCTATTGTGAATTGTTCTGCTATGAGCATGGTATGCATATATTACTGTAGTTCTCTGATTTTGGCCCCATTGGAAAGAATGGTATAGCCAGATCATATGGTGGATCCATTCCCAGTTTTCTGAGGAATCTCCACACTGATTTTCATAGTGGCTGAACTAATTTGCAATCCCACCAACAGTGAAAAAGAGTTCCAATTTCCCCACATCCTTGCCAACATTTATTGTTTTTTGATTTTTTGATGATTGCCATTCTGATTGGGGTTAGATGCAGTTTTGATTTGCATCTCCCGGATTGTTAATGATGGTGAACATTTTTTCACATATTTATTGGCTATTTGTATCTCTTCTTTTGTGAAGTGTCTATTCAATTCAATTGCCCATTTCTTTTTTTTTTTTTTTTTGGTGGTACCGGGGATTGCACCCAGGGGTGTTCTACCTCCGAGCTACACCCCCGGCCCTATTTTTTGTATTTTATTTTGAAACCAGGTCTTATGAAGTTGCGGAGGGTCTCACTGAGTAGCTGAGGCTGGCTGAGAACCTGGATCCTCCGGTCTCAGCCTCCCAAGTACTGGGATTACAAGCGTGTGCCACCACGCCTGGCCTTCAATTGCCCATTTCTTAATTGGGTTATTTTTTTTAGTGTAAAGTCTTTTAAGTTCTTTGTATATTCTAGATATTAGTCCTCTCTCAGAGGGATAATTGACAAAGATCTTCTCCCATTCTGTAGGCTTTCTCTTTAGACTCTTGATGGTTTCTTTTGATGAGCAGAAACTTTTTAAGTGCCATCTCACTTATTAATTCTTGTTTTAATTTTTTGAGCTTTGAGAGTCATGTTGAGGAAGTTTCTACCTGTGCCTATATGTTGGAGTGTTGGACCTATGCCCCCCTCTAGTAGCTTCACAGTTTCTGGTCTAACTTCCAGGTCTTTGATCCATCTCGAGTCTTTGATCCATCTTGAGCCTTTTGGTTGAGTTTTGGGGTCTTCTAAATATAGGATCATGTCATCTGCAAATAAAGATAATTTTAATTTTAATTCTTCTTTTTCTATTTGAATTCCTTTGATATCCTCTTGTCTTATTGCTCTGGCAAGAGTCTCAAGGACTATATTGAAAAGGAGTGGTGATTGTGGGCACCCTTGTCTTGTCCCTGATTTTAAAGGGAATTTCTTCAGTTTTTCCCCATTCAGTATGATATTGGCTTTGGGTTTATTGTATATTGTCTTAATGATGTTGAGGTATGTTCCTTCTATTCTGATTTTCTGCAGTGTTTTCAACATGAATGGGTGTTGGGTTTTGTCAAATGCTTTTTCAGTGTCTATTGAGATGATCATGTGATTTTTGTCTTTAGTTTTTTTTATGTGGTGAATAAAATGTATTGATTTGCATATGTTGAATCAGCTTGGCATTCCTGGGATGAAACCAACTTGGTCATTGTGTACAATTTTCTTAATGTAGTTTTGAATGTACATGGCTAGATTTTGTTTAGAATTTTTGTATCTATGTTCGTCAATGATATTAGTTTGTAATTTTATTTTCTTGAGGTATCTTTATTTGGTTTTGTTATTAAGGTGATACTGGCCTCATAGAAGGAGTTTGGAAGAATTCCATCTCTTTCGATTTCATGGGATAACTTGTGAAGTTTAGTTCTTCTGTAAAGGTTTTGTAGAATTCAGCTGGAAATCCATCTGGACCTGGGCTTTTCTTTGATGGCAGGCTTTTTCTTGCTGTTTCTACTCTTTGCTTGCTATTGGTTGGTTTAGGTTTTCTATATCTTCTTGGTTCAATTTAGGTAGGTTGTATGTGTCTAGAAATCTGTCGATTTCTTCCACGTTTTCCAACTTATTGGAATATAAATTTTCAAAATAGGTTCTGATGATCCTCTAGATTTCCCCACTCTCTGTGGTGATGTCTCCTTTTTCATTTCTAATTTTAATAATTTGGGTTGATTCTTTCTTTTGGTTAGCTTGGCTAGGGGTTTGTCAATATTGTTAATCTTTTCAGAGCGACTGAAACACGCAGTCTCCCTATATCCCGCCATCTTTAATCTTTATATATTTCATTTATCTTTGCTCTAATCTTTATTATTCCTTTTTTATTCCTTTTCTTTTGCTCTTCTTTTTCTAGTTTCTTTCTTTCTTTCTTTCTTTCTTTCTTTCTTTCTTTCTTTTTTTGCTGTACTGGGATTGAACTCAGGGGCATTCTACCTCTGAGCTACACCCAGTCCTATTTTTTTATTCTTTATTTTGAAACCGATCTCGCTAAGTTGCAGAGAGCCTCACTAAATAGCTGAGGCTGGCCGCGAATCCAGATCCTCTGGTCTCAGCCCCCGAGAGGTCCTCTGGTTCTACTCCCTTATGTTGTTATTGTTCAAAATACACCTTTATACATTGTGTAAATATCAATGTAGATTTGTATTATTTTATTCAGTTTTCTTTTAAATCATACAGCAAAAAAGAGAAATAACAGATGAAAAGTAAATTAATACTAACTCTTATATTCACCTATGTTTCATTTTCTGTTTTTTTAATGTAGATTTGCATTATTTTGTTTGTTCTTTCATTTCATCCTGAAGGACTCCTTCTAGCATTTCTTGTAGTCCAGGTATACTAGCAATGGGACTCTCTTAATTTTTGTTTACCAGGGAATTTCCTCATTTCTCCTTTAGTTTTTTTTTTCAGTACTGGGGATTGAACCCAGGGGCATTCCATGACTGAGCTACACCCACAGCCCTATTTTTATTCTTTATTTTGAAACAGGGTCTAAGTTGTGGAAGGCCTCACTAAGTAGCTGAGGCTGGCTGCAAACCCTGATCATTCGGTCTCACCTTCCTAAGTACTGGGATTACAAGTGTGCACCACCATGCCTGGCTCTTCTCCTTTAGTTTTGAAGGGTAGATTACCAGATATAATTTTTTTTTGCTGGCCATTTGTACCTCCCTGCACTTTTAATATGTTATGCTACTGCCCTCTGTCTTCCTGGGATTCTGATGAAATACCAACTGTTAATATTATTGGGGATCTCTTCTATTCCATGAGTTGCTTCTATTCTGCTACCTTTATGATTCTTTCTCTTGATGGTTGATTATACTGTGTCTCATATGGATATCTTTGGGTTTATCCTACTTGGAGTTTGTTGAATTCTTGAATGTGTATACTCATAACTCTTTCCCTTCAATTTTCTTTTGGGGGGGGGTTGACCAGTCTTTAAACTTTTATTTTCTTCCTCCTTATTTCTCTTTTCTCCTTATGGGTCTCCTACTATGCATATGTTGGTATGCTGATGGCATCCCTCAGACTCAGGCTTTGTTTATTTTTCTTCATTTTTATTTCTGCTTCTCAGTTTGAATAGCCTCAATTCACTTACCTTCAAGCTCACTACATTTTTCTTGGCTGCTCAAATACAAGGTTGAAATTTTCTAGTAAAAATTTTCTTTTGTTATTGTAACTTTTTAAGCTTCAGGATCTCTCTTTAGTTCTTTTATATAGTTTCTAGCTCTTTATTGATATTCTTTAACTAGTAAGATATTCTCATGGTGGTTTATTTTAGTTCTTTGTACATTGTTTCCTTTACTTGTTTGAGTATATTCAAAATAGTTAACATAAAGTTTTTGTCTAATAAGTCCAATGCTTGGGCTTCCTCAAGGATGGTTTCTCTTCTTTTGGTGCATATTAATTATATGGAATAGTGAATTTTATTGTTTCATTTCATCATTCATATTTGTACATGTACATGACATAATTTGATCAATTTCACTTCCAACTATCTCCCCTTGTTCTTCTCTCCTCCATCCTCTGATTTCCTTCTACCCTATTGGTTTACCTTTACTTTCATAATGTACTCCCTCCTTTTTTTCCCATTAGTTTCCACATATAAGAGAAAATATATGGTACTTGACTTTTTGAGTCTGGCTTATTTTGCTTGATATGATACTTTCCAGTTCCATCCATTTCCCAGCAAATGACATAATTTTGTTCTTTATGGATGAGTAAAACTCCGTGTATATATACAACATTTTCTTTATCCATTCATTTGTTGACAGATACCCAGGCTGATTCCATAACTTGGCTGTTGTAAATTGTGCCACATGGGTATGCAACTATCTCTAAAGCATGCTGATTTTAATTCTTTTGGATAAATACTAATGAGTGGAATAGCTGGGTCATATTTTTAATCTTTTGAAGAACCTACATACTGATCTCCTCAGTGGTTGTACTAACTTACATCCCCACCAACAGTGTATTAGAGTACCTTTTACCCTGCATCCTTACCAGCATTTATTGTTATTTGTATTCTTGATGATTGCCATTCTGACTGGAGTGAGATGAAATCTCAGTTTGTTTTTTATTTTAATTTCCCTGGTAGGTAAAGATATTGTATTTTTTCTTTATATAATTGTTGGTCATTTATACTTCTTTTGAGAAGTGTCTATTCAATTAATTTGCCCGTTTCTTGAATGGGTTGTTTTTTATTTTATTTTGGTGTTGAGTTTTTTTTTGTGTGTGTGTTACTGGGGATTGAACTCAAGGGCATTCTACCTCCAAGATACATCCCCAGTCCTATTTTTTATTTTGAAACAGGGTCTCAGTTGTTGAGAGCCTTGCTACGTTGCTGAGGTTGATTTCCAGCCTGTGATTCTCCTGTCACAGCCTCCCAAGTCCTGGTATTACAAGTGTGTGCCACAATCCCCAGCCCCATGCTGTTTTTGTTACTGTGGCTTTACACTATAATTTGATATTAGGTATTATAATTCCTCCAGCTTTGTTCTTTTTTTCTTAGGATTGTGTTGGCTATTCTGGGTCTTTTGTTCTTCCATATGAATTTTAGGATTTTTTTTCTAGTTCTGTGAAGAGTATCATTGGTATTTGGGTGGGTATTTATTAAATCTATAGATCACTTTTGGTAATATGGGCATTTAAACAATATTAATTTTACCTATCCATGAGAATAGGAAGTCTTTCTATCTTCTAGTGTCTTCTTCAATTTGTTTCTTCAGCATTCTGCAATTTTCTTTGTAGAGGTCTTTTACCCCCCGGGTTAGATTATTCCTAGGTTTGTTTTTTAAACTATTGCGAATGGAATTATTTTCCTGATTTATTTTCCAGAAGATTCATTATTAGTGTATAGAAAAGCTATTGATGTTTGTACTTCTTTTTTATTCTGCCATTGTCCTTATTTATTTTCTCATATTTCCCATGTTTCTATGTAGAGATCTGCACATCTGCTGAGATAGATCTCTCTTCCACTGCTATGTGTCTTTTTAGTGCCTGGGGGTATATCTCAGCATCAAAGCATCCAACTCACCATGTTCACAGAGGTAATAATCACCAGTAACTGTAGATACTTGAGAACAAACTATATAATAATAAATCATAAAAACTTATTGAAAACATTCTCTATAGCTCCATAAATCTAAAAATGGAAAGATGACTAATACTCTACAATAGGCTGAAAAATTAGGTATTAAAGGAAGTAAAACTAATATTAAAGTAATATTAGTAAAACTAATATTAATATAAGGCATATAGCAAACAAACAAAAAAGCAAACAAACAGCGGGGAGGGTAGAGAAACAGAAGAAAAAGAAAGGAGAGAAAAAGTATAAATAAGACAAAGAGAAAAAATATAGTAGATAAATCCAAACAGCACATTAAAACATTAAAAATACATAAAATTGGATTAAGGTATGCAATGTCAAATAGTAGAAGGAAACCTGCCAACACAGAAGACAATACAAGTAAAATAAAAAATTAACATTAAAGAATCTAAAATCACTCCTTGCTGAGGTATTTGAGATGGAAACATTTCTTACTGGGCCTTCCAGCTCTGGGTTTGGTATTGGAAGGTGGTCTTTGTCTCTGGGCATGAAGGTAGTGATTGTCCCAGCTGTCTCCTTGGTAGGCTGGGAGCTGTATCTTAAAAAATTTTTTTGGTACAGAGGATTGAACCCAGGAGCATTTTACCTCTGAGTTTATTTTATTTTTTTCTTTTTTTTTTGTGGTACTGGGGATGGAACCCAGGGGCATTCTACCTCAGAGCTACACCCCCAGCCCTATATTTTATTCTTTATTTTGAAACAGGGTCTCATTAAGTTGTGGAGGGCCTCACTAAGTAGCTGAGGGTGGCCGAGAACCCGGATCCCCCAGTCTCAGCCTCCCAAGTACTAGGATTACAAGCATGTGCCACCATGCCCGGCTCTGCGTTTATTTTAAAACAGGATCTCACTAAGTTGCTAAGAGTCTCGCTAAGTTGCTGAGGCTGGCCTCAAACCTCCCATCCTCAGCCTCCCAAGTACTGGGATTACAGACTTTTGTCACTATGCCTGGCTTTAATTTTAACCCTCATGTAGCTCAACATGCTCCTTCAAAAACTTCCCAGAACTCAGGCTCTGGAGCCGATCCACAAAGACCTTGTCCTGCCCACTTCTGCCATGAACCTGAGTGGCTCCAGTGTTTGTGTGGCATTTCTGAGTGCCTAAGAGCTCTCTGGAGTGTCTAAAGGAATGGCATAGATGGTCTGTATCCCAAGGAGGAAGTATATTAATGCACAGAATTAGATTTTTACATAACCGCTGGAGGGGCTGGAGGAGCAAAGGTGAGGCACACCTGTGCTGTTTATCTCAGCATGTAACACCAAAGTAGGTGTTGCTCAGGGCTTACTTGGAAACTTCTACAAATCTCAAGAACTTGGCAAAGCTCCTACCAACAATCTCTACCTGAAACAGCAAAGCGAGTTGCTCTCAAGAGCTCTAAAATCTGCCACAAACCTGTATTTGCCCATAAATCTGTCTGGTACTGACTCTAAAGAATGCTGGCTTCTCATTGCTCTGTCCACTAAATCTCAGGTGAATGTGTGTCCTGGGAAACTCAAACTCAAACCCATATGGGAGTGGGGGTTCTGGGAAATATAGTTTCTGTCTTCCTCTTTGTGATGCCAACAGATAGGAGCAGGGGTGGTGGAGATACAGAGTTGGTAACAAGCAATTTATCACAGGTAGGCGTCAGCCTTCTTTAACAAAAACAAAATAGAACAAAACAAAACAAAAACAGACAAGAGCATTCCTAGCATCATAAACATGCATCTGTTTACATTTCACTGGCTATAACTCTGTTACATGATTTTCTCTGGTTGCATGGGAACTAAAAAAAAGTGAATATTTATCTTTTCCAGTCTATACAGTAGAGGTGGTGAGGTAGAAGGTGGGAAGGGACTGATGAGTTAGTGAAAAACACAGCACCTGCCACTGAAGGGCTCTACACAGATATCCAGATGGACAACAAACTGGAGATGGAGGGAAAGTAGCCTTTGAAGTTGATCATCAGAGTGACAGTCATGAAACTCCGGATCAAATACAGCCCCACACAATGGAAGTATACTGCCATTACTCAGAAAGATAAGTGGAGAAGGATCTGGGAAGTGGGTGAGTTTTGGGGCTTACCATGGTAGCCAGTTACAGATTTGTGTCATGCATGTCCAGGAGCAATGATGGGCTTTTCCAGGAACTGTCACTCAACCTGCAAACCTTGGGTGGCCCTGCATACCTGTGCTGCTCAGATCTAGTGCTCTACTCCCACCCTTCTAGGTGCTCAGAATAGGGAACTATGTGAGCACAGAGGAAGGGTGCTAAAGTCAGAGAAGGCTCTCCAGAGGTGGTGTCCCATGAGCTGAGTCTTAAGGTGGAATCAGGAGCCAACCAGGCTGGAAAGGGGCATGTTGTGGACTGTAGAAAAGAGAATGCTGAGGTAGGAAAATGATTTTTTTTCCTGTACTGAGGATTGAATCCAGGGCCTCATGCATGCTAGGCAAGCATTCTACCACTGAGCTACAATCCCAGACTGATTATTTTTAAAAATTGAGAATATTATAAATTTAGTCGGGTGTAGTGGCACATGCCTGTAATTCCAATACTTGGGAGATTGAGACAGAAGGATAGGTTCGAGGTCAGCCTCAGCAAATTAGCAAGATCTTATTTCAAACTAAAAAAGCAAAAGGGCTGGGTGTGTAACCTGGAGATAGACTATCCCTGGGTTCAGTCCCCAGGACAAAAAAAGAAAAAGAACATTATGGACTTAATTAAGTCCTCGCCAATTCACATATTGAAGCACTAACCCAATGTGACTATATTTGGAGATAACATTCCCCACCCCCTTTTCTAAGATGGGATCTTGCTATGTTGCCCAAGCTGACCTCAAGCTCTGGGCTCCAGTGATCCTCCTGCATCAGCCTCCCAAGTAGCTGGGACTCCAGGAGTGTAACATCATGCCTAGCTAAGATAGTACCTTTAAAAGGGCAATTAAGATCAAATACACATGGGGTACTAATCTAATAGGACTAGTGTCCTATGAGAAGAGGAAAAGTCAGTATGAGTCAGTGGTTGCACAGAATTGCCATATAAGGACACAGTGGGAAGGCAGCCATTTACAAGCCAAGGAGAGAGGGTGAGCTCAGGAGAATCCAACCCTCTTGTTACCTAGATCTTGGACTTCCAGCCTCTAGAACTGTGAGAAAATAAATTTCTGTTGTTTAAGACACCTTGTTAATGGCATTTTGTTATTGCAGCCTGTGATAGTTATTCTAGGTTGTCAACTTTACCTGATCCTGACACACCCAAGATTATGTGATTTTGGGTGTGTAACAGCAGATTAAACAGAAAGCCCTGCCCTGAATGTAGGCAGCAGGATTCTGATAGGTGCGGACTTAGATGAAAGAGGGAGAAGCCGCGTAGAGTGCGTGCGACTCTTTCCGAGGAAAATGCCTCTGCTCTCGCCTGAGATCGTCAGCCGCTGGCTTCGCCTTTCTCTGAAGAGTTTCTTGATCTTCTCGGCCTCCAGCTCTTGGAACTGAAACTTCACCATCGTTTCTCTGAAGAGCTTCCTGATCTTCACATCTTGGACTGGGACTGAATTAGTGGTTGCTCCAATCCTAAGACTCCAGCTCTTAGACCGTTCGACCAGCTACTGGTTCCTCTGACTCTCCATGTGCAGTCAGAACCTGGGACTACATTGCTTCAAACTGTAAGCCCATCTGATAAATCCCTTTTTTCAAATATACTCATTCTGTGTATTCTGTTCATCTAGAGAACCCTGTCCAATACAGATTTTGGTACCGAGAGTGGTTCTAGAATAACAGAATTGCAAGAATGTATTTTCTTAGTTGGTTTTCTGGCTTCCGGAGCTGGCTCTCCAATTTGATTAGGCCTAAAGTGAGTGAAGGCTGTCCTTCAGTTAGTAGGGGAGGTGCTGCTACCCCATGGTGTGAACTGTTTAAAGCTATACGAAGGGTGGATCCTTTCAATTACCCTAACTCTCCTCTTGTGAGGGGCAAAGAGTTTAGTGACTCTATATATCATACTTTTGAACACCTCCGAAATACCAAGGGATATACTGATGTTGGCTGGTTGCTCCTGGCATCATTGGAGAAATTAGAATGGGAAAAGAATAAGCTCCAGGACCGCATATCAGATCTAACCGTTAATCAGTGCGCGTTAAAGGAGAATCTTGTCTCCTGTAGCCAGAGAACAGAAATTGCACAAAATCAAACACAGGCCCTCATCCTGAGATTGGCTGACTTACAACGTAAAATGCATTCTCAGCCTAGAAATGTGTCTGTAGTTAAGGTAAGGGCTCTGATAGGAAAACCATGGGATCCTGAAAAATGGAACGGGGATATCTGGGAGGACTCTGAAGAGGCTGGGGACATTGAATCTGAACATTCTGAGGGGTTAATCCTGCCAGAAGATGAGGATTCCCCACCATCTACAGAATTGGCTTCTCCACCCTCCCCTGGGGGAAATACTCCAGCATTGCCTAGGACAACAGAGCAAGGTAATGCTGACACCCTTCAGGACCCACCCACCCCACCCACTTTTGCCTCTAAGTGGGCCCCTAGAAGTGAGGTACAGATTGTGACCCATGAGGAAGAATGCTATACCCAAAAGGAACTTACTGAGTTTTCTAATTCATATACACAGAGGTCTGGGGAATATGTATGGGAATGGATGTTAAGGGTGTGGGATAATGGTGGAAATAATATACAATTAGACCAGGCTGAATTTATTGATATGGGCCCATTATGCAGAGATTCTAAATTTAATGCAGCAGCTCATAATATTCAAAAGGGTACCAATAGTTTATTTGGTTGGTTAGCTGAGGTGTGGACCAAAAGATGGCTTACTGTAAATGATTTAGAAATGCCTGACCTCCCTTGGTTTTCTGTGGATGAGGGGATTCAAAGGCTGAGAGAGCTTGGAATGCTGGAGTGGATTTGCCGTTTGAGGCCTTCTCCTCCACAGTGGACACATCCAGAGGACGTTCCCTTCTCCCGTGCTTTAAGAAACAAATTTGTGAGGAGTGCACCATCATCCTTAAAGGGCCCTGCTGTTGCTATCCTCTGCATGCCAGAACTTACGGTGGGAGACGCAATTGATCAATTACTAGATTTAAACGTGATGGGTATTATTGGATCCTGTAGTAACAGGGGTCAAGTGGCAGCTCTCAACTGTCAGAGGCAAGGTAGTCGTGCCTATCATAATGGACAGCAGAGGAGGAGTGATGAACAGAAGGGCTTGACTCGTGCAGATCTATGGCATTAGCTGATTAGTCATGGTGTCCCCAGAAATCAAATAAACAGGAAACCCACCAAATTCCTATTGGATTTATATAAGCAGAAAAATTCCAGGACAAACACACCAAAGTCTGACATAAATCATAAAAGCAGAGAATCACGGCTTCTCAACCAGTTCCCAGACTTGAGCCAGTTTACAGACCCATAACCCCTTGACTGATGGGAAGGCCAGGTCTCCTTGAGAAAGAACTCTGGTGCAGAACCAAAAAGTTCTACTGTTAATCTTTCCCCCGTCCTTCCCCAAAGGGACCTACGGCCTTTCACTAGGGTAACTGTACATTGGGGAAGAGGAAATGATCAGACTTTTAGGGGACTGCTGGACACTGGGTCTGAATTGACATTGATCCCAGGAGATCCAAAGCGTCATTGTGGTCCTCCGGTCAAAGT
>PVJS01034008.1:0-21826 GCA_004027185.1 Glis glis
GAGAGAGAGAGAGAGAGAGAGAGAGAGAGAGAGAGAGCTGAGGCTGGCCGCGAACCCGGATCCTCTGGTCTCTGCCTCCCAAAGTACTGGGATTACAAGCGTGCGCCACCATGCCCGGCAAAACATAGTATTTATAGTTAGAAACATCTCTCATCTGTGTGACTTTGAGCAATTATGTAACCTCTTTAAATCGCTTATTCTTCTGGTCATTTAATCAACACATACTATTAAATGCTTACTAGGGGTAAGGCATTGTTCTTAGCAGAGGCAATGCACAGAAATAAAGTATACTTGTGGCTTTCTAGTATCAAGATGGTAGTAATCAAATAATGACAAAATTGGAGTGTATTATACATTTGGATGAGTGCTATAAAAAGGATCATGTTTTTATGCAATTCAATGGGAACTCCAAAAACAAATCTGGCTTAGTTTGTATTGTAGAGGAAAAGAGTTTATTGTAAGCCCAGAAACAAAATGGCATTATGGCCAGGAAAAGAGAAGCTTCTGTGATTGAATCACAGATTTTTACAAGAAATAAAGACCTTCTCTTATCTGCCTCATGAAAATACTTTTGGAACAGATTTGAAATTTACAGTGGTGGAGAGTCTGGGGCCAAATATTTTACATGAAAGCACTTGAGGTGAAGAACAATGGATTTGTCAGCCTTATTCCTCCCTCCAAGAAAGCTTCCAAAGGCACATCCCAGCGCAGGATTCATGCCACACATGGGGGATAGGACAACAGCTATCATCAGGGATCTCGCTTTGTTTACTAGCCTTCCACCTTCAGGAGAAAATGAGATGGAGAAAATGCCTCTTCCAGAAACAGATATTCTTCATGCTAAGGGAAATTTTCTTGACATCCAGAAAAATGGCTCAGTAATTAGACGCTATTTTGGCCTCATTTTGGGAGAATGAGATTTTTAAAGACAAAATGCATCCGAATGAGTGCCACACCAACTCTAATGCAGAGGTTGAGACTCTGCATTTTTAGCAAATTCTTAGTTGATGCCAATATTGTTTAACAGTGGACTGAGGTTTGAGTAGCAAGAGTGTACTCATTGAATATGCTCCTCGTTTTGACCATTAAAGAGTGCTTGGTACAATTATTATCATTGTTACCTGCAAGAATAAACTGCTTTCTGCCTGAGTTTAACCCAAGTGTCTTCTCTGAAAAAGCTTTGAAGTAATGATATATATACATCTATCTTCCCTAAGGTAGAAATGCCTGAACATTCATTCTCTTCACTTTGGTCATTTCATTTATTGGTTCAGTGGCAATACAATATCCTCAGTATACCAAACTGTTTTCAGATCTTTTGACACACTGTCTGCCTACCACCTTGCTGCATGTTTTAAGCATTGACTGAATCTACTGACCATACCACTGATCACCAGTTATTCGATGCAATCTGCAAACTGTATTGATTAATGTGTCTAATGATCAAATTACTTAGCTAAAAATCAATATTGCATTTTTAATATTCCACAGGAATACTGCTTACTCCTCAACTCTGTAGAGAAAGGAGACTAAAGGAATCATATTTCTGTATCTGAAAATTTTGCCATATACAGAATGAATTAATAATTTAATGACTTTATTTGATATATCATATAGTAACTACTCTCAGTAGTAGAGTAATCTGCTCTAATTGCAGAAACAGTACTTCCCAAGAAGATCACACTTAGTTTTAATCTGAAAATCTAAATTAAGAAAGCAAACAGGCTTGGTAGAATTGGCATGGATACAATCATGGAATACTAGAACAAGAACTGATTTTGAAAGTATTTAGCTATCCTCTATAGTTAAGAGCTCAGAAATGAAGGCAATGAAAGATAGAAAATTTTCTATAACTAGACTAGCTTGCTAATAACAGAGCTGGTGTGACCATCAACTCTTAAAGTTTCAGTGACTGGTGACTAGAAATTCAGATGTCAGGGTTCTGGTCATAGATTTGTACAAAATCATTGGACTTTGGGTATCTTGTTTTCTTCACCTGAAATGTGAACTGTAATTCTATAATTTAGAATGAACATGTTCTGAATACCAAAAGATGAATATTATAAGATACATATAGCATTTTTTTAAATGAACTATACTTTTATACATATACCATACAACCTGAATAAATCATTTTGATGTTGAGTAACAGATGGTAACATGAATTAGTAGAATGAATGAATTATTATCTGCATATCATGGATTCATTTTTAATTTTGTAATTAGTGGCTCAATTGAACATGATACCAAATTTTCATATTAATATAAATTATATCATATCCCACTAGAGATGATGGATAGCAAATAAGCAAAAAATAATGTTACCTGAAATAATTATATTTAGACTAGTAAAACAGAGAAGCTTTGTTTATATATTTTTATATTTAACAAGCTTTAAAAGTTTTGAGCTATATGATAGTTATATTAATCATAGTATTACAACATCTGAATATTTCATTTACCTCTATAGTATACTATGGTTAGGTCTATATTCATACAGAATTGTGTGTGTTTGTGTATTATGTGTGTAGGAAACATGGTTTAGGAAGGCATTGGATTTTTTTGTTGTTGTTAGGTTACACAATCTGTATTATACTAAATGAAAACATTGAAGAATTTCCCAACATCCCAAGTATACATTTTATCCCGAATAAAACATTTAGGTTACAGATGGTGATACAAAGAATATTCTTTCTTCTTGATCCTCTGGATAGGTAAGAACTATTAAAAGGAATTTTCAGTGAGGTAGAATGCTCAAGAAAATGAGTATTACCCAGTGTCAATCTCAAGACATGTCATCTGCACAAATGAACTCTTCTTCCTTGTTTTGCCTCTTCAGCTTATACAGGAGAATAATTGGTCTTCCTGGAGCTGTAAAAATAATATTGGTGTCTCATTTTCATCCCATGAGGGAATCAGACACTGTTAGCCAAGGAGCATGTCTGGAACATTTTTAACATCTCCAAGTTTGTAATGTCTCATATATCTGTTTCCCTACAAAAGAAATGTCTTGAGCGTTTGGTTCCATGGTCATCAAGGGAGGGACTGGAAAATCTGTCTCTCTACACAGCTAAACATGAAGTATAACCCACAGGGGAAAGGTGGGTAGTGAGAAGAGCAGCTTGAGGAAGGGAGGCAGCTGGGATTCTTGGGCTTTCAGGAAAGCTTAGGCAGCCAGCTGCATGACTCTATAGAAGGTACATACCATATTTCATCCTCAACAGAGTAACAGAGATTAATGCAGAGTTATTTCAGAAAGAGGGTGGGGCTTTGAATGATAAAGAATTGCTTACCTGTCCAGACTCACTAGGGAATTTCTACACTTCCCTTTACCTGACATCAACATGGCATCTTTAAAAAGCAACTATGTCCTGTCTGATTCCTCTGAAGCAGACAGTTCAAACTTGATCAGCTGGAGAATAATGATAAAAGCACTCTTCCAGGAGAGGGGTGATGGAAACCCTACCACTGTCTGATGGCATCATCTGTTAGATAAAAGCACCAGTGTGAAAAGAAACCTGGTAGTCTGTCTTTGCCCATTTACAAAGTGGAGACAATTTACAAAATCTTACAACTTGCAGAGATGAAAGCTGTGTCAAGGCCCAGAATGCTTTGTTGTTGTCATTGCTTTATTTTTGTTTCTGTGTTGTTGTGACTCTGGGAATTATGATCATCAAGGGAGGTGACCTAATCAGGAGAAGAGACCTCAGCTTGCTAGAGTGAAGTAGATACCAGCTGTCAAAGCACAGTTCATGGAGAGAAACACATCATTTGTGTGGAGGCTGCATGCTGTTTGATAATTGTCCTGTTCTTTCCAGGTTAGTCACCATTCTGCTCTCATCCCAGTTAGTCCCCTTTTCAAAACATATTCAATCAGTTGATGGTATTTATCAGACACTTGAAGAAACTGAATGAAGGCTGTGTCACGCGTTTTGCATACTGATTCAAAAGAGATTGCCATTTTAATCAACGGAGGATGTTTAGTAAGTATGATCCCCATGGAATTCCAAGTGAATAGATAGTCACACTGCATGAATTGTGTTTTCTTTCCAGAATTTTCCATTTTGACTATTAAATTGCTGTCTTTAGTCCATGTGAGTGTGTATGTCTGTTCGTATCTATAATCTGACTCATAGTCTCTTAAACTTTCACTATTGCTTATACCATGTTTGGCAAAGTGTCTATAAAAATAGTACACAGTGAAGGTTAAAATGATAAGGATTAAAAATTGTCTGAAATACCAGTATTTAGTAAAAGCATTTGCTAACATGTATATCAAATTTTTATTTAAATTTTCTTCCATGCATAATTTCAAGATAATTAACATTGTGTGATATGCACAATTGTGTATTTTATTTTATTTCATTTAAACACAAGTTAAATATTTATTAGACAAAAACATCAAAAATCTAAATTATAAAAATACTAAAATTGATGACATTAAAACATAAAGTTGCATCTATCAATTAAAACCAATAGACACATAAAATAATGTCTAAGATATTTGAAACACATATAAACAGTTGATCAAATATAGAATATTCTACAAAATCAAGACCAAGGTGATAAATCTGGAAGATGGGCAAATGACATTCACAGAAGAGAAAAAAATCTGAATAGTCAGTAAATATAACTTAAAATGCTCAATTAGACTGGATGAAAACATTTTAAAATATGTACAATCAAAAATCATTTCACACTATGATATTCGTAAAACTACCGAACTCTGAAAGTGACAAGTACTGGATTTTGATGAGATGCAGGGTAATGGGAAGACATAAACTAAACATAGCTATTAGAAGTGCAAATTATCTCTACTGCATTAGAGAGCAACTGTTTATTAACTAGGAAAGTAAAGTAGGTACATGTTCTAAGTCTCAGTATTTTTGTTCCTATAGGTATATGCTCTATAGAAATTTTGAGCCATGAGGAAAAAAAGTCATATATAGAATCTTCATAGCAGCAGTGTCTTCATAGCAATAAATTAAAGGTAACATTTATTAACATGAAAAACAGTAATCATAATGTGATATATTTAAATATTATAATATTTGAATACAGTGAAATGAATTACTTAAAGCCACATGTATCATTAGTTAATAAATCTCATAAGTACACTGATATTGGGAGGAAAAGTTAATATGTACAGTATGGGGACATTTAGATACAAAGGTAAAGCCTGCACAATGATATGCTATACTGCTTGAATTTCTCTTATCTACCTACCTACCTACATATCCACCTATATCTCTATACATGCATATATAGGTACATGTCATTGGTATATGTGTGTATATGTGTGTGTGTGTGTGTGTGTGTGTGTGTGTGTGTGTGTGATGTGTATCTTATGTATCATTCCTCTGAATATATGTGTTCATGTCTATATATAATAGATATATTAAAATATGTTTGAGAAATAATAACACTCAATTGAGGATAATAGATACATTTGGACTGAAGGAAGTGTGATGTGTTCATAGAAAGAAATTATATTTATGAAGTCTTATTTCTTAAGAATAATACCTACACTGTGTTTTTTAATGCCAGGTACACATCTGCTTTTCATATACTAATACATTTATTCTTCCCAATAATCCCATGGTTTGGATTCTTATTTTAACCCCTATTTTGCAGATGAAAGAATTGAGGCATAGAGAAGTCAAGAAAGTTGCCCGAGGTCACACAGCTAGTATGTGTCAGAGTTGACACCCAGGTGATCCAGTCCTAGACCCTGTGTTTCCTGTACTACATCAACCTCTTCAGTCTCAAATGTAGCACAGGTGACACATGCAAATATGCTCATTAGACCTCTCCTTACCTTCTGCATGTTTAAACTATCCCATAATGTAAAATATCAATAAGAGAAACTAAAATACAAGCTTGAATTGTTCAAATTAAGGCCTTCAAAACTCTGTCCAGACCCATGAAGAAGATAGCATTCTAAATGGCAGGGACTTGGGATAGAGGTGACCAGGAGTTTTGTGCCTGATTTGAAAACACAAGATTAGGATAGATTAGACAGGTTAATAGTTCTGTAAAAAGTATAGTAATTAGAATATCTGCCTGGCCCACATCCTAGGAAATTCAGTATAATTTTAGAATTAAGGAGAGGGTTAAATATTGCCTTTTGTGAATCCAAAGAATAAAATCCACTTACAGGCAAGGGTCAGAAATCTATTAAGCTTTCTCCCATTTGGTTCAGAGTAAGATGCAGCATCAGGAGGAGCAGTTTCAGGAAGCAGCAAGAGAAGGACTGCATGGAGGTGCTCCTGGCAGTGCCTAGAGCCCTCCTCTCCTCCCTCCCATTCCCTGCCAGCTGAGGTCCACGAGTGTCCCGGGAACATTCCATGGGAAGATGTCAGAAGCAGAACATGGAGAGGGTTGATGAATATTTTTCTCTTCCTTTAGGCAGACAAAGAGAAAGAGAAGATGGGGGAGATGTTCTCTCCTCCACCGTGAATACAGTGGACAATGAGAAAGATAAGCTTGGTGTCACAGGGTTCCAGCGCATTTCTCCTTGCCATTTGCTTCAACTGCATCTACTAAGAATCATCGCTTTACAACATCACCATTGTAGCACACATTTTACTCAAATGTTTACTGAGTTGCTTATTCTAATTTCCTTGTTTGGCTTTCAAGTGTGCACTGCTTGACAGGAACCTTTACTTTCACATAAACGTGATTCTGTATGAATCTTTCACTGCGATGTATAATGTCAATTAAGTGTTCAGGAAAATTAAAGCATTTGCGAGATTTGCATAAGAAGGGAATACATGTGCTTGCATACAAATGCTCTTTCTTTTCTTTTAGGAAACATTTTTTTCTAAATCGGTGAAATGTGTTTTGCTGATTTATTCTAAAAATTAGAATTAATTCCTTACAACCACTGGCATGATCTTTCATTTAAAACATTATTAAAGATTTTTAATGCTGAAACTGATTTAATTTTTTTCAATTAAAAAAATGGACTTGAATCAAAAAGCTACATATCATATTTAAAACGTATGACTATTCAACCAAATGAATTATTAGCAATATTTTTAATTGCATGCATAATTTGTACCAAAATGGTTTAAAATATTTCCAGACATCACTTGAATGATTTCAGACTTTTTGTTGTTCTGCTAAAATGACCACGGTCTGGTTGAAGATATTATTATTGAATATGGGACTACACTATTTAAGTAGAGCACACATACCAGAATTAGGATAAGGCTTGAGAGTATTATCATCAGGATCCGAAATGACTTAAGAATGACTAAAAGGAGCTAGCTGTTTGCAAGGAGATCCTTCCCTTAGAGATTGTTTGGCTGTTTTCTTAGTGAGACCAAAGTGCTCTCCAGCAGTCATGACATAGCTAAGGCAAGAATGAAACTCGTTTACTCTTGTACCCATCCTGATAGATTGCTATTAGCAGTCTGAGATACTCTTGAGAAGGATTCTGCACGTCGGGGTCACACTACTGTGATAGTTGTCGAATATTTGCCATGACCACTGGGACAAGGAGCAGAGACATCAGTGATACATATTTGCTATGTCTCAACCAAGTATCCACAGACTCATTATGGAAATTTTTTGAAAGAGATAGTTCTTTTCACAACATGGAGGTACAGGATTACCCACCTGTCATAGGAAGATTAAAAAGTCAGAACAAGTCAGTGCTCAGAGAAGTCAGCAGCTGACACAAATACTCATTCTGCTTGCCAGATATAACCCTAGCAGTGCATGTGAATAATGGGCACTATCTTAACTGGGATGCTTCTTGGAGGATTTCTCTCTGCTCCTTTGTAGGAATTCATCAGGCAGTGTGTGATCTCCCTTTGGGGAGTGAATATCCTTAAAAGTCAATCCAAGTATCCTGGTCTATAGGAGTAGAGATACTTTCTAATTAATAACTGACATTGATTTAGGAATTTGTGATTTTGGTTAGTGAGGACCAGCCTTCCAAAGGCTGACCACCTCAGAAGTATCAACATAATGGAGTTTTTCAACTGGAAAATCTGGGCATGATTCTATTTCTATGATTTTCATTAGGGACATACATTAAGTTGTAGATGATGCCTCCTCCATTTATCTTCTCATAACTGTAGCAGATTAATTTACTTTTCAAGTCAAAATATTATGATTACATGAGGGTAGTCAATGTGATCATACAGAAAAATATCAGGATTGAATGCTTCCTATCAACCAAATTCAGGTAATAGGCCATCATTGATTATACAAAATCATTATGTGTTATGATAGCACATAAAGATTCATATACTGTGGTACAATTAAACAAGACTTTCTATAAAAGTACCTGTCACCATTTCATATAATAAAAGACTACTAAATGCAACATCTGTCTTGAACTCATTATATGTTCCTCATGAGTGTTTGGTTATGCATGTGTTTATCTGAACTTTTGTTCTTTTGTTTGGTACTGAATCTTGATATTCACAAGTATCAATTTGCACCCTTGGAGATTTGTAATAATTCTGTTAAGGACCCTCCTTTGTCTAGCCTAACCCTCTGGAGACATTTGAGAAGCAAAATTCCGTGACTAGAAGCTGCTATGCTTTAATTTGTACCAACACATGGTATCAAAGATCATGAAAGCAATGTTTTCATCCAATTAAACTTGCTAGAAGCTAATGAAAACTGCCCAGAGAATTTCCCTTTGTAAATTAAAGATACACAACAAGGATTGTCACTCGACTTGTTTTCAATTGGCTTTGTATGGCACTGATAATTTTGGTTCGCAATAACTGTGAGGAGTTTACATCTGTGAAGGGCAAATCACAGAGGACATAGAGATTAGCCCAAATTCATCTAAACTGCTACCAAAGTTTCAGTGTTTATTCCAATCATCTTCAAACTCATTAGGTCTACAAAATTGAGTTGCAAATCTCTGGAGCACGTGCTTTATAAGTGATGACTGAAGCTTCCCTTTTCCAGTTGGGCAGAAGCCCCACAAGGACTTCATTTTTTACCCCAGAAGAATGTTGGCGCATCTGTCAGTAGCCCAAGCCAGAATGAAGAAGTGCATCTGAGTGTGAAAGAATGTATTATTAAAATATTATTTTTAGACTTATTGGCTGGGACATTCTTTAATAACTTAATCTGTGCGTCTACTACCTTAAGACAGCTCTCATTTAGTAGAACTCTTTAGGTAAAAGACTGAGTCACCTGGCAGAGCCTCCTTTTGTATATAAATGCCAAAGGTCTCCCAGGATCTGATATTTTCCATTTTATCCCATTGTTCTCTCACAATAAGCACATCTCTCAGTAGTTGTGCCTTTATTGGGACAGAACAGCTATTAGGAAGAGGTGTGTGGGTTTTTTGTTTTGCTTTTGGCTTCCCATAGTTTGTCTTTCAGAGGGTTAAGACCAACAGAATGTCCAGAAAATGCTTGTTTCTCACATCCTGGCTTCCAGAGAGTTAAGACAGACGGAGAGGTCCAGAAAATCCTAGATTGGGAGGACAAAGTCCCTGAAGCAGCTAGGCTTAGAGCCATGGAGTCCACGTCCCAGGCAGGTCAGATGCCAGGATTTCAAAGGTCATGTAAAGATCAGCCAAAAACAAATTCCAATAGAAGCCAGTTCAGGTGTCAGCAGATTTCTCACAGAGAGAACTGGGAATGCTTTATTCTATGTGCTTGTGTCAGACTTATTCACGTTACAGGGAAAAAAAAAAAGGCCAAAAAGCTGATTGCATGATATAGCTCCAGTATTAGAAGAAATATATGGGCATTTTCTAAAATCTTCACTTCTTAAGATTTGTGGGTGGGGGCAAGACTTAGAGATAATTATTTCGAAAGAAAAAAATGAACAATTTATTTGAAGACAAAAATAATTCATGATAAAATAATTATATACCAAGCCATTTACATAGTAATTTATTTATGGGCATATAGTTTCATTGATGATGTTTATATATTCAATGTTTTTTGTTATTGGGAATTTAGAATTATATAAATAAATATTCACTTGAAAGAAATCTACTTCAGTGAAAAAATGTATATAGCCTTATGGGATTTGCTATAAATGTTTTAATCTATACTCCTTAAAACTCAATATCCTAGGAACATGGTTATCTTGAACTATGAAACTTATCAGGAAGACCAAGCAATAGCACAAATGACGCATAAAGAAAAAGTTCATTATAACACCAAATATAAAATTAAAAAAATGAAACAGTGACGTCAACTGGAATGAGAGTGGCAGGGAGATTCTGTGCTAATGACATAAACTTTCCAGATCTCAGTTTTGCTATTTCAAGGAAAACTCTGGGTAGTTCTAGATTGCTCAGAATTATTTCTCAATGTTGCTGTTTTCATAAAATGGAACTGCAAACAGTTCTGGTGGTTGGCCTCTAATTTTGTTTTCTCCACATTCTCTATTTAAAACACTAGCCCATCGTATCATGTCATTTCATGGAATAATACAGAGCTAAAATTGTTTGTTTTCCCATGAATATTACCCAGGATGGGAATTTCCTAGATGGATTAAGCTTGTCCTTGAATGATATAGTTTACATACCTCGTGGTTTGGAATCTTTAAATTTCCTTTTATATTCAGTGACCTCAGAACTTATTTGGTATGGTCCTGTCACAACAATTTGATGATTCTTTTATTTGTGAAGACCAATAGCATCTTAACTATATAATTAAAACTCTGACAAGAACAAATAATAAATTGTGGCAAAAATGAACTCATTTACCAAAGGCATAAACAGACAGAAATGTGTGCCTCAGGACAAGAAAACAAAAGCCATTAATGAACATTCCATACAAAGCAAATTATAATTTGCAGAGGTATGCAGAGTAGTATCATTCTTTACCTCCTGACAGCAGAGTGGGGAGCAGAAAGAGTTCTGCGAGGCTGAAGTGCTGACACTGCCTGCCTAAACCCGGCTCTGCAACGTCAGGTCCCAGCGAACAGTCCCTTTATCTCAATCATGGGTATCTTACTGACATGTTTAGGGAGCAGGGTGGGATCCAGAGGAGAAAGCACCTTGTCACTGTGTGCATGTATGTTTGTGTCACTTTGAACCTCACTATGATGTCTAATTACAATGCACAAATAAGTAAGTGCTTATTCTCACGATCAAATTGAATCTCCTAAGACAGTTTAGTAATTAGCATATCACATAACTTGAAAGCTGCAGTCACACAGTTTCAGCCTAGGTCGGGATCCAAACTCTTTTGTCTTTCTAGGAGTATCACAGACTGAAAAGCCAAAAACAATTCCCAAACATTTTCTAGTAATGACAACATGGAGTTTCCTTTTTGGCAACCTTGGCTGAATCCTTTAAAACAAACCTTCTTTCCAACAATAGGTTATGAGCTGGCTTTTATTGTTCAAACACAATTAACTCTAAAATCATAATTACTACAATAAAGCCAGCTGGAGGAGAGAGAAGACTTAAACTTATTCAAAATCACTAAGTATGTAAGAATAAGCAATTTGCTCCTGGTTTCTCTCTCTCTCTCTCTCTGTCAGGTTTCTACAAAGTTTCCTAAGTGAACATATAAAAGAAATGTCTGTGTCTATAAAGAGCACAATTAAATAAGCTGCCATATTTCTAATATAGAAAGCAGTTAAAACTAACAAGTTTGATGAAAACATGACAACATGATAAAAAAGACAACACAGCAGAGTAAATCATATATAACAAAAGTAGTTATGTAAATTAAGCTTGCATATGCATTATTTATAGGAATACATCCTAATTCAAGGACTCACATCCACATACCTCAGCCTTTGTCTATAAGGATACAGAAAGCAGTGAAGGATATGGATAAAGGAAAGAAATGAATAATAAAACTTGAAAGGAAACTCACCCAGGCCGATGCTGTTGGGATACTGTGAATGTAAGGCTTGGTAAATTCAACCCTCTTCACTTTAGGTCCACGTTTTCTAAACAAATAAATGAAGCCATAATTTCCAGTTGATATCTGAGTAGTATAAGGATTGTGTGTGCTTTCCAAAAAGCCTAAAAATAAGGAGAGTTTACACAATTAGAAAATACAACCGTGTTACTTGCTGAAATTTTATTTTCTAAACATATGGCTTCATGTGATGAAATGAAGACAAAACATATTTATTTATTATTTATCTTATAAGTACACATTTCTTTTTAATTTCTAAATTTTTATGAGTGCATTACAGTTATATGTTGTAAGATTCAAAGTGATACATTCATATATGCACACAACATCTCCTGGTGGGGTGCAGAGGGAAATGCACCAAAAAACACACTTTCAATGCTATATAGTGTGAGGGAAAGTAAGTAAATGTAGGGGTCAATTCTAAATAACAAAAAGTCTGGCAATTCTATGATTCATTTGATTCATGTAAACAGATCATTCACTTTGGACATTGGATTTTAAACATGTATTATTTGATATGGCCAGTTATGATCATTAAATCGAGTAGATATTCACTCTTATTATGCAATAGAGAGACATCATTATGAAGAACTGTGCACAGATTCTTTAAGTGAATATTGGTCATAGCTCTGCAGAAATTGTTAGATTAAAACTGCTGGATAAGCTGATTACACTTGTATGTATTTCTATGGTTTATTTATTGTCAACAAAGAATAGAGGTGTTTTAAGTCCACAAGTCTGTGTAATCCAAATAATAGGAATAAAAATAAAGAAAATCAAAACCTTGACCAATAGCAATCAAAAGTTTTTGGTGATTGCTGTGGTTTCTGATGATCATAGTAAAGGTAGTGCACTATTTTTTCAGGATATTTATTTAAAAAATTAAATTTTTTAGCAAAACAGTAAGATTGTAGATATTTCTTTTATGCCCAGCATATGTTGAAGTAAACATATTTGTGAAATGCTAAGTTAAGTTCCTATATCTAAAGTCAACTTTGAGCAAGAATAGATGTAGAGGATACTGAAACTAGCAATAAGAAGAAAAGAAATAACAACCTATCATAAAGTGTCAGAGGGCTGGAGGATAGCAGTACACAGAAATGAAAAGGAAAGGAAATCCATAGAAGAATCAATATTGCTTACTAGACAAACTGGGTTAAACACTTTCATGATTTTTTTTTCAAGGAACAGTGGGAGAATAAATAAGTAACATCTCAGATTCAGACCACATAGAAATATTTGTTTCATATAAACCATCCCAAGATAAAAGTCCAGTAAAGTAAAAAATGATCAGTAAAGTAAAAAATTGTATAGTGTGAATTCATTAATTCCCACTTAATTTTTTGCATAAATTCTTATATTAATGAATTCCCTCAAATTCCCCTAAATTAAGAAATTCTTATAAATCATGATTTTGAATTGATTAATACACTATATTCAGGCATTCAGAATTTTAGTGACTAAGGTTGTCAGATGGGAAAAAAATTAGGTCCTATAGAATGCTCACTGTCTGTGGGTAAAACTAAGAATGATACCAGGTTTACACATGGGAAGAAATTAGACTGAAGTAATTCAGAGAGGGGATTATAGGACAAACACTTTTCAACTTCATGAACTGTATCGTACAAGATCATGCCTTTCATTTATGGCATATTCCATTTATGGCATCCTTTTTGTGACATATAACATAAACTTATTACTCCAAATACCACTTAACTCAAAAATGATATGTGATATATGTATATTTCACATGCATATACACATATAAAAACAAATAATACAACCATTACATATATATAGAGAGAGACAGAACATAGTTTCCAATGCAAAAATTGTGGATATCATAATGTGTAGCCTATTTGAATCAAGTGTGAAAACATAAAGATTTGTTTCTGATATTGGATATTAGGATTTTGTGTTTTAGGATTCAGCATTATCATATAAATTTCCATGTACATACAGTCCTAGTATGACACGAAGAGAATCATATTCTAATAATCTAATCAATCATCTCCAGGTTGGAGTGATTTAAGATAACTACTGACCATTTCAAAAATGGTGAATTGTTAATATATTTTTCCTCCTCTCTTTGGGTGATTTTCATTTATGCTTCCTTATGTGTATGAGTTTGCCTTTCTTTGTGTTTGTGTGTATGTCTGAATATTTTTTGCATATTTTATAGTAGAAAGTACTGCTTTAAAAAACTGGTTTTCCAGCCGGGCGTGGTGGTGCACGCTTGTAATCCCAGTACTTACGAGGCTGAGACAGGAGGGTCAGGTTCGTGGCCAGCCTCAGCTACTTAGTGAGTCCCTGTTTCAAAATAAAGAATAAAAAATAGGGCTGGAGGTGGAGTTCAGAGGTAGAATGCCCCTGGGTTCAATCCCCAGTACTCCCCCAAAATTGGTTTTCCTAATTTGTGGAAATCAGGAACATTCCAATTGTTAAATTCTTTGATCAAATACACATATTAAAATAAAGATTTTTATAGCTATAAAATATTGAAAAGAAACTCCATACAATAAAATTAAAAGCAGCTAACATTCCAAAATTATCATGAGAAGTATGCACATTGTAATTGAAAATATCAGGAAGTTTAGAATTTAATATTTGACATAACTAAGTGCTCACCGATTATTCCCCTAAAAGTGTCATTAATGCAAAACATCTAAAAATTAACCATTCTCCACATATGTGTTTAATCTGTCTGTATTTTTCCTACAGAGATAGAATCAGCATATTAAACAGAGTATAGCTCAATATTTTAATATGACTGATTTCTTTATTTATCTTCTATTTATTAAAATATGGTCACATAACTAAGATTTTACCATTTCCTACTTTAAATATTTTAATATCTATTGTGTTTTTAGTAAAACCTAAATCTCTTATTTTTAATTCCAAAGCCCAACAAAATCTAGCCCTAGTCTGTGTCTCCAGACTCATCCATTCCATGCTGTCCCCCTCAGCCATGACCTCCAGATGCACTGCTTCTGTCAGCTTCTCAACAGTGAATGACAAGATCTTTCCTGCCTCAGGGCCCTCACATGTGTGGTTATCTTTGCTAAAACTGATTTTCATTTTGTCTTCACTATAGTAGATTCTTATTCAAGTAAGTAGCCTTGCTCCCTGCCAACATTATATAAATAAGCTGCTCCCCACAGTGGGTGCTGTAGCTGGCCAGCCAGACCTCCGTTTGTATTGAAGCACTTATTCCCCCAGCAGTTCAGAAAGCTGCTGGTTGAGCGTTCTCAGCTTCATTCCTGCTTTAGGAATTACCTATGGCCTAGAAGAGCTGCTTCACCCAAGGCCATTGTCAACCGAAGGTAACCGGCATTTAGTGACTGGGTGACGCGGGGGTATGAGGGCCCAGGCCCATGGGCTCCATTTAGGGCCACTCTGCCAGGGCTGCCTCAGCTCTGGAGCTCATCGTGGGAATAAATGATGTCTTTCTTGTGACTGCATCACAGCTCAGTGTTTCCTAATGCCGGTGGTCCCCTCAACTCTACCGCAAGTATTGGCTTCACAAGTATTCTCCAAGAACTTCCTACACAAATGAACATGTATTTTGATTTTTTAGAATTTCTGTTTTATATTTTTTTCACCTTTCTGGTCATTTTTTGATAAATTCTTCATGTTTTGTCTTGCTTGAACATACTCATTTGTTTAAATATGTTAAATGTAATTTTTTGTATACTGCTAGTGTTCTTGATATTCTAATATTTATGAACGTGGAAGTTCTGACTTTTAAACTATGTTTTCCTCTCGACTCATTGAGACTCAAGTGCGAGTCATATTTTTTGGAACCTTGTGTGTGGAAATCATGTGAGTCCGGGGTCAAAAGTGAGTCCCTGCATAATGAGTTTGAGATGTCATGCTCCTGGAAACATTACTAATCTGGAATTAGCTTTTTGTTTTAATACTTTTATTGGTGCATTATGGTCTCACATCATAATGTAGTTCATAGTGATAATGACATACATGCACACAGCACTTAGTGAGTTTTCCTCTGGCTCCCTTCCCACTTCCCCCCTTCCCCACACAGGTTATTGAGATTGACATTGGTATTTTCACAATGTCATAATATCAATGATAGTGATTCCTGCATTGATCCCCCTCTCCACCCCTGCCTTTCCCCTAGACTACCTCCCTGGTTCCACTGAAGTTTCTCCTCCATTATCTGAAGTCTTGTGGAGATTCCTTAGAAAATTGGGAATGAATATGACCTAGCTATTACCACTCCTGGGTATCTTTCCAAAGGGACTGAAATCAGAAAATCATGGTAATATATGCATATCCATGTTTATAGCTGCACAATTCACAATAGCCAAATTATGGAACCAACCTAGGTGTCCATCAACAGAAGAATGGATTACAAAATTATGGGATATACACACAATGGAATTCTACTCAGCAATCAAGAAGAACAAAATGATGTCATTTGCAGGAAAATGGATGGACCTGGAGAACATTATACAAAGTGAGATTAGCCAGTCACAGAAAGTGAAGGGTCATATGTTTTCTCTCATACACGGAAGCTAGGGAGCAATGGGGATACCAGAGAGACTTCAGTTAATGGGATTAGCTTTTAACTCACTTTATCCCTCATTGGTGTGGCATTCTAGTTAGAATTGTCAAGGCAAGCCTTCCTTCATAGATTTCATAAGGTATGTGTGTTTGTGTGTGCATTGTCTTTCTGAGAGTGTTTTCTCTTGGGGTCCTGATATCAAGAATATCTTGTATTTGAACAAATCATTCTGGTACAGTTCAATGTTCTGTTTTGTTTTAAATACACACATGTAGGTCCTAACCTGCCAAAATTATCATCAGAAACCCTTAGAGTAATCCCCAGCTACAAAATTTCTTTTGATTCTTACCATTTAAAATTTTCTTACTATTCAATAAATTAGCCTCATGTTTTAAAAATATATTTGTATCTAGAATTTTAGGTGGTTCTTTCTAATTAAAAAGTGGAATTTGGTAACAATTTTTCTCCTTTATTTATTGCAAAAAATAGCTACCTATCAACTCTTTATTAATAGAATTCACACCGTAAGAATCACTAAAGAAAGGTCATTTTGTCAGAAAGTTTTAACATGGAAAAAAAGTATATTTTCCTGGGTAGAATCAATATTCATAACACACTTTACTATGGGATTGTAAAATAGTCAATACTCTGTGATTTTGTGCTATATGAATGGTTTGCCACTGATATGGGCAATTTATATTTAATGTGAGCATTTATATTGCATCAGCATTTTAGAATATGACCTCAAACTGATGAATATAAACTGAGAATCATTTTAGTTCCCAAAATAGGTTATGACATTTTAGTTTTTCCTCAAATAATTGATGGTGGAGAAAAAATCTTCTGCAAACTTTTGATAAAAGAATATGGATCTCAATTTTTTCTTGTATTATTATTGATATAATTTGTCTCTATATAAAATAGTCTCAAAATACAGTATAATTATTCTGAGTGACATACGTATCAGGCAAAACGTTAAGAACCTCTTGAATCTTAATAATAGAACCTGAGCTCATTCCATATCACATTGTCATGAACAAACAATGGTAACTACCATGTATTGACCATTCAAAATATGCCAGCCATTGTGCTGGACACTGGATAGACGTTTAAAAATTACAGCATTTCTTGCAATTGAAACATGCTCATTTTATATTTGGTAAAAATTTATAAATTCAGCAACTTAGCCTTGCCATGCAATGCTCACAAATTCTACAAACCCAAGGGGAAAACACTTTGCTGAAAGAATTGATACATAACCACACTAAATATGTTAACAGATAAATTTTTGTTTCTATTTCTTAGTTCCTCCCTCTTAAAATTTATATATTTTTAATATATATAGTCTTATTTTATCACCATTTTGGGTTAGAATTATTGCTTTTTTATTGTTAGAAAAAGGTGTAATGTTATGGGTTCAAGTGTGAATTTTATACTAAGATTGCCTTAGACTAAATCCTGCCAACCTTACTTACAGCTGTGTGACTTGGGTTAAATTACAATACCTTTCTGTTTCTCAGGTTCATCATCTACAAAATGGTAATAAATAGTATCTATTTCCTGTTGCTGATTTGATAAGATAATGAATGCATACAAAGCACTTCAGAAAATAAATGCCAAATCGTGCTCAATATGCATTTATATAGAGTTTATAAATTACCTCCGGTAATTATTTCAATATTATTATTACCATCTATTACAAAATAGAACCGAAAGTTCTATTTTGTTTGTCAGACAGGATATTAATGTATGGATTTTGCAAGATATTTTTTCATGGCTAAAGAGATATTTTACTTATTTCTGTTGCTTTCAGTGTTTAAACAACTGAAAATGAACTGATTTGTGAGCTCTGGGTGAGTAATTGTGTATTACAATTTTAGCCTTTGAATAAACGCTTTCATTTTCTTAAAATGAAGGAATTACAAAACTGAAAGGAAGCTTGGCTTGCAGCCATGTTCAGTGCATCATTCTATGGTCTTAGGAGCTGCAGAAAGTAGGACTCTCCCACCCAGGCTGAGAAAAGAGGGTGGACAGTCACAAACACTCATCTCACCAGCACACACTGATAGTTGAGGTGAACGACTCAATACAGTGGTTGAGAAATTCACTAAATGTCAACACTTACAGGTTTAATAACTGAGGAGACCCCTTTATTTGTTTTATACAGACATGGGAAGTCCGTGTCTTTCCACTTTTTCGGGAACTTGCTTTGTTTTATGTTTTACTGTAACACCCTGGATCAACAGGCTGTGGGGATCATTGTGAGTCTATTTATCACTCAATGACTTGCTCTTTTGATATTTCTTGATTTATATTTTCAATGCATTTTGAGACCAAGCCTATTAACTTCCTCTTGATTATAGTATAAAATACCATTTTTTTCAAGAATGAAATGCAAGCATTCACACCTTATTTCCCATGGTTGTGTCTATGATATTTCAGTGAGATAATGCATATTCAGTGCCCAGAGTGATCACGCAGATATAGAAAACACTCAATAACTGTCAGCAATTCACATTTTCATGATGGTTATGAACAGAATGAAGGAACTGAATCTAATACCTTGAAAGGTATCAAAACTTGTTTCCTTTTAGAGTCTACTGAACTTGGATCTCATTTGTTTTTCCTAAGTAGGAGTAAGATTGTGGATCTCAAAGCACACAGAATGTGTTCTATTTGGAATAAAGCTATTCAAAAAAGGTCATGCTAATGATATATTCTTCCTCTCTAAAGTAGGAGACTGCCAGGTGTGGTAGTGCATGCCTATAATTCCAGTACTTGGGAGGCTGAGACAGGAGGATCACAGGTTCAAAGCCAGCCTCAGCAATTTAGTGAGTCTCTCAGCAACTTAGAGAGATCCTGTTTCCAAATAAAATAATAAAATAGATCTGGGAGAGTATCCAGGAGGTAGAAGGCCCATGGGTTCCATCCTTAGTACCACACACACAAAAAAAATAAATAAAGTTAGAGACTGCCACATCTTCAGTGAATAGAGAAAAACTGTTAGAAAAGCAACCAGTAAATATGAATTAAAGAATACAAGGTTAATTCCAGCAAATACTTGCTAACACTTGGTGGCATTTTGCATTCTAATCCTTGCAATGTCTGTGCTCATTCTTAGGAAATTAAATTCATTCATGATATTTCTGAATTACATTTAAATTCATCCATGGAGCTGAGAACAATTCTTATGTGAAATTCTAGCATGTTAATCTTACAAACTCATCCAGAGAGTCTAAAAATCTATGCTGAAAGAGGAGATAAGAATGCTAATTTCATTTATTTTCTACTTGTTTCTTCATATATGGAAAGTGAGTTGTTTTTAAAAATTAATTTTTATACCTCATTTTTATAACTGAAACTACTTGCAAGGCTGTTCTTGTAAGCAAAAACTGAAAATTAATTGGATCCAAAGGGGTAACTACTCTCAGAGAAAACTGCAATATAAATTTTTCCAGGTAAGGAGCTGAAGAGAGAGTATTTGAAAGACATTTGCTTATTTTTAAATCAGCCTTCTAACATCATTCATTTAATAAGTGCTTATCACAAACCTACCATGTACCAAGAACTGCTGGTATAATAATGGATAACAATCCTTTTCCTTTTCAAGGATCTCACTGGAGACATGATGCATCTTTGATGATAAGTAATGCAAACTCTGAGAGTATAAAATTGAAAGCAAAATATAAGAACTATTATAAGAAAAGTACAAAAAAGTATTCTAAAAATCAGGGAAAGGAAAAAGCAATTTTATTGGGTAAGGTTAGGAAATACTCTATTAAGGAGAATACATTTGATAGAGACTTACTAGGATCCTCAATGTTGGACTTTTTCCAAGGCAAGTTACTTCAGGAACATAATCAAATTGTCATGGGTGCTAGTTTCTTTCTACTTACTATCCCAATATCTCTGGCATATGGGTTTCTCCCCAACACTGGGATTCCTGATTGTAAGTGGCAAAAAGTTCTCTAGATACCAAATTTCTAACAAAATAACTCAAATATTAGAAAATGATTAGAACAGCATCTTATCTTCTATGCCATTTCGAAAAGAAAGAAACCTATCCTAAAAGCTTGCCAGCATTTCTTCTTAGTTAGAATTGTATTACAGGTTTATTTCTAACCTAATGATTGGCAAGAAAAATAGGATCACCATGCACAGATGAAGCCAAGGAAAATATGCCCCTTCATCTGTAACCACCAGCATACCCTGAAATACAAGGACACCTAATAATGATCAGAACTGAACCAGGCACAGTGGTACATAATCCCAGTACTTGGGAGGCTGGGACAGGAGGATCGCACATTCAAGGCCAATGCACAGTAACTCAGTGAGATTCCGTTTCAAAATAAAATAAAATGGGGTTGGGGGTACAGTTCAGAGGTAGAGTACCCATGGATTCAATCTCCAGTAACACACACACACACACACACACACACACACACACCACGATTTTTGTGTTTCTATTGGCATGAACTGGGGAGAGGTGTGTGACTTTTGGGTTTCAAAGATTAACAAAGCTAGATACTAGTCAAAATAATGACAGATTTTAAACCAGGCGTGGTGGTGCACGCTTGTAATCCCAGTACTTTGGGAGGCGGAGACCGGAGGATCCGGGTTCGCGGCCAGCCTCAGCTTGCGCACGCGCGCGCTCGCGCGCTCTCTCTCTCCCTGTCTCTCCCTGTCTCTCCCTGGTCTCTCTCTCTCTGTCTCTCTCTCTCTCTACTTAGTGAGGCCCTCTGCAACTTCGTGAGACCCGGTTTCAAAATAAAGTATAAAAAAATAGGGCCGGGGGTGTAGCGCAGAGGTAGAATGCCCCTGCGTTCAATCCCCGGTACCGCAAAAAAAAAAAAAAAATGATAATAATGACAGATTTTAATAAAAAATAACTATGAAAGTAGAGAAAATAGTCAAGTGTGAACCAAACTTAATTTTGACTAAAAGTGGATGAATGCTATACAAGGAAAATGGGATAGGCAAGAGGACTTAAGTAGAGGGAAGGAAATAAAAAAAATCACAAAGGTTAATCAGTATAAATTCAATTAGGATAGCTGTGTATGCTAGCTGCCAATTATTAAAATTAGTATCCTGTTGTCCCACAGACACCAGGAGATAGAAATCCTATCCACTGGTGTTGGCTGGAACAAACAGAAAGTAAATATTTTTGACAGCCTGCAGCCTCTCCTCCTCTCCCCTCCTCTCTCCTCTACCTCCCCCTCTCCCCTTCTCTCCCCCTCCCCCTCCCTCCTTCCCTCCCTCCCTCCTTCCCTCCCTCCTTTCCTTCCTTCCTTTCTTCCTTCCTTCCTTCCTTCCTTCCTTCCTTCCTTCCTTCCTTCCTTCCTTCCTTCTTTTTCTTGATACTAGGGATTGCAACCAAGGATGTTCTACCACTGAGCTATACCCCCAGCCCATTTTATTTTATTTTTTT
>PVJS01034009.1:0-21821 GCA_004027185.1 Glis glis
AGCCATGGTGACGGTCCTCATGCACAAATGTAATGTGGGTTTTTGAAGCTGGATGCGGATTATGGAATCACTCCGTGGTGGAAACTCCTTGAGAAGCAGCCGATGTGATGGGCTTACAAGAGAAAGTAGGAATCGAAGCTCCTTAGGCCCAGGCGTCACTGGACCTGGTGGTGCGCTTCAAATGCCCCCACGCATTTCGTTTGTCAGTTAGAGATCTTGAACCGTGCCCGTGTGACTGCGCTGATGTTCTTGCCCTCTGGCCTTTGAAATGATCCCCATGTTCCGCTCCGGAGTGTCCTGCCCCACATATTCATGCCAGTCCAGTTCCACAGATCACTTCCCTGTCCCAGGGTGTGTTAGTTCTGTGACCTTGAGCCTGACAGTCAGTGAATTTGGGCCTCAATGTCGTCATCTGTTAAACAGGAATCTTAGCATCCCCCTCTCGGGTTGGTTCCCAGGACTGAATGAGAGAGTATGTTGACAAGAGGCGCAGCAGGGCCTGGTGTCTGGCAAGTGTTGCTGCTGTTCTATTAACTAGTTGTTAATAAGTATTAGCTGCCTGGAACCCCTTGACTTGAATGTTCACAAACTACCTGTACTTGGATTACTCAATCTGTTTGCATCTTTCAACTGAAAATCGCCACTGAAATAAAATCGTCATGCTAACCTATGTACTCTTACTCTATAACTTTTTTATAGTTATATATGTGTGTGTGTGTGTGTGTGTGTGTGTGTGTGTGTGTGTGTGCCTTATAATTTAAAATGTATAATTTCACATTGCTTCTACTGAAAAATGCACTTTATTTATTTTTATTTTTTGGTACTGGGGATTGAACCCAGGGCTGTTTTACCTCTGAGCTATACCTCCAGCCCTTTAAATTTTTTTTTTTTACTTTGAAACAGGGTCTTGCTACATTGCTGAGGCTAGCCTCAAACCTGCAACCCTCCTGTCTCAGCCTCCCAAGTACCAAGATTACAGGTGTGCACCATTGTGCCCAGTTGCAGCACTTTATTTTGTGTTACAAATGCCAGAAACCAAACCCCAGACACCTTAAGGCAAAAGGGAATTGAACCCGGTAATGGAGATGTCCATGGATGGGTTTGCCCTGTACCCTGCCACTGGGGCCTAACAGTCCCGCGATCTCAAACCAGACCCCAGGATTCATGTGTATTCTCTGCTCCTACCCATACTTGTTTTTTCCTCCCTCTCTTCTCCCACCTACTCCAGGTTATCTGTCTCTTCTTTGTAATTATCTCCTCAAATCTACAGCTCGAAAAAATGTGTGAAAGGATTTGATCTATGATATGTTAAAAAATAAGATATTTTTTGAAAAAGAGTTTTCAGTTGTAAAAATACTTCTTTTGACTTTCAAGCTCACTAATATATAATTATACAACCTCATTTTTATTCTGTAAAATGGATTATGAAAAGATCCTGTATTTAACAGACCCTCTTCACATAGCCAATCCCCAGTTGAGTTTTCAAGTTCATTTTTCTCCAATAGCACTAGATACAATTAAATGCCATTTTTAAAAGTTGAGATTTGCCAGGCGTGGTGGTGCACGCCTGTAATCCCAGTACATGGGAGGCTGAGACAGGAGGACCGCAGGTTTGCAGCCAGCCTCAGCAACTTAGCGAGGCCCTCTGCAACTTAGTGGGACTCTGTTTCAAAAGAAAAAATAAAATAGGGCTGGGGTTGTAGCTCAGAGGTGGAACCCCCCTGGGTTCTATCCCTAGTACCACAATAAAATAAAATGTGTTTCATGTATGAGTTCGTGTACACACGTGCATGAGTGTTTTGGATCATTCTGGGGCCATGTGTAGAAGTTGGGGGTTATGTGTTTGACATCTCTAAATCTCTGGAGCCAGGAACGGCAACAGTTAACATACACTCAGTGCATATTTATTGAAATGAACAGGAATGGAGTGAAATGATAACAAAAGACGTTGCTTTTCCCCTACTGAGACTCATCTGTCTCAGCATCATTATTTCTAGTGCTCAAAGACACTGAGTGAAAGAGAGGAACCAGGTTGGTTACTGGCAGGTGTCTCTCACAGAGACAAGGAGCAGGAGTGTCCTGTTTCCTAGTCTTACAGCGCCCCCTGGTGGAAGACACTTCACACTGCATCCTGAAACCAGACACTGCATGGTGATTCCATTCATGTAGCCATTAAATTACACAGACATATTTAATATAACGTCTAAACATTGTTTCAACAACTACATTTTAAAGGAAAAGTGGACACACGATGATTTAAAATATTCACTTGGAAGAAAATAAGTAAACTCATTCAGATCCCAGTTTGACCTTTTGAGTTATTTTGTTCACAGTAAAACCTACCTCTTTGTATTTCTACAAATGACAGCTGAATTACTTACAATCAGTTCGATCCTTTGGGGGCCGCTTTTAAGACTCGTTAGGCAGGGCCAGAGCAGCATTTAGCTTGAGTCCAAGCTGATGATTCTCTGCTGCTGAGGCAGTACTCCGAGGCAGTACCCTCGGAGTACTCTGCTGATTCCCACAGACTGAGGTTTTCTGGTCTAGTTGGCGGGACCAGGGGTCATTCCCGGCACAAGATACTGCTCCTTCAAGTCCTTTCTAGTGGCTCTTTCTGACCTTCTGGTTCCTCACACACATGCAGTTGTCAGCCCTCAGGTGAAGACTTCAGGAATTCCTCTGAAGTTCTCGCTAAGTTGTCAAGGCTGGCCTCAAACCTGCGATCCTCCTGTCTCAGCCTCTCAAGTACTGGGATTACAGGTATGTGCCACCACCCCTGGCTCTAGCACTTTTTCTCTCCCTCTCTCTGCATAGCACTCTACTCTCTGGAACACTCTGGCCTGCAAACACTGGCCTCTAGGGTCTCCTCTTTGGATCCTCAGCTCTGTCTCATTAACTCGGGGCGTTAGCAGATTCCATCTGGGTAGCTCTTCTCTGCTCTGAGGCCTGAAAACTCTGGGGCAGTGAGCTGGGCAAGCATAAGACTCCCTCGTGGGCTTCCCGTCTCTCAGGGGTCATTGTCTTTCCTTGCCCGATGCCCAAGGTCCGGAAACCATTGCTTTGCATATTTTGTCTGTGTTCTTTTTACATTTCTGGTTGTTTCAGGTGGGAAGGTAAATCAGGTCCCTGCTACACCATTCTACCCAGCAGCAGGAATTTCCTCCTCTTTATCGTGGAAGAGGAAATCTGTGGATTTTCCAGGTACTTTCTCCAGGTACTTCTCACAGTGCCTCTGAGGGTGAGATGCCTGTGCCTCAGAACCACCTGGAACACATGTCCAAAGCACAGATTTCTGAGCTTCACCCAGGCCTCTCCATTCGAATGTTTCCAGGAAGGCCCAGACGGCTCCGGGCATTACACACACCCGATTTTAGGAGCTCCACGAAGGGCTTAACTTGGCCAGACCACCTAGTGTAATAGCTAGTGTTTCCTAACAGGGACACGGAGGCAGAAAGAAGGGATGCTGGCTTGAAATTCCACCTGGAAGCCAAGCTCTTTCTTTGCATAAAGTGAAACTGCCTGCCTGAAAAGCCATTGCACTAATTATTATTCCCTTAAAATTTCATAGGCAGGTGAAAACACATATTCATCAGCTGCTGAAAAATGACTTTGACCTGGCTTATGATTCTTGGGCAAATAATTGCTTATCTTGACTACAAAATGTCCTTTGTCAAAAACGCCTGCCTAGGTTTTCTTAAGAAGGCAAACCTAACCAAACAGCATTTACCGGCGCCTTTCATGGGAAGCACTTACAGATGCAGGTCCTGGGGCAAAGGCCATTTGGAAGGTGGCGAGCCTTGGAGGTGGGAGCTATGGTGACCGCTCCCTGGGAGCCACAGAAACGGGCACTCACTGCAAGGATGGGGAGCTGGGGCTGGTGCTGGTCAGGGGTGACTCTTAGCTGGTCCTTCTCTTGTGGCTGGATTGTGCAGCAGTTTCACAGTTTAATGAGAGTAAGAGTGTGAGAGGAAGTTGGAAGGAGGGAGAGCAGGAGGGATGACAGATGGAAGCATGAGCCAAAGAACCTCATTTCCCTCTGAACCTGGAAATCACACGTTCTCTGTCAAAATAAGGAGGAACTATAATAATAAAGCCATTGGTAACTAATTTTTCTTAGATGAGTTTCAGTCATCAAAGACTTGTACTTTGGGGTTAAGAACTCGGTCACTCTGGTGACATAAGTTAATGGTAGACCCACTGAGATGCTAGAGAAATGTAGGTTCCTATAGCTCCAACTGTTTTAAAGGCTAAGGTGGACTTCATTTCCTTGTATGTTAGCTGGGCCTCACATTGCACATCGATCAGCGCCAAGGTTGGGGAAGACAGCCACGTGACAAGGGAAAGGTGGACTTTGAAAACCCCGCCTGGTATTCACAGGCGATCTTTTCTCTGGATAGGCTGTCTAGGAAAACCTAGAGTTCCATTTAGGAGCAACTCTGCGTGCGAACATCATCAGTACTGAGCGTCAACCAGCCACCACGTGCGAATCTCAGTTTCCGCTGAGCGCTGGGATTCTGCACCTGAAGCGCTCCGCTTTCCTGGAAAGGGCTCCTGTGTGATGCCCGCTGGTGTTGGTCAATCACACCTCATCCCCCTCCTTCTGGGAAGGAGCGGGAAAGCACGAAATGTTCCTACTCATTCTGCGTTACAACATGGGCTCTTTGAAGGATGCCTATGCATTTATTCATCATTTGAAGAAGGCACGTGTTTTAAAGTGAATAGAACTGTATTGGAAATCAGGAATCCCGGCCTTGGGTCTTGGCTGTGCCCCAGACTAGCTCAGAAAACGTGGGTGGGTTTCATGTTCTTCTTTTATTTTATTTTAATTAATTAATTAATTAATTTTATTTTATTTTTTGCGGTACTGGGGATTGAACCCAGGGCCATTTTACCTCTGAGCTACACCCCCAGCTCTATTTTTTATTCTTTATTTTGAAACAGGGTTTCACTAAATTGTGGAGGGCCTCACTGAGTAACTGAGGCTGGCCGCAAACCTGCGATCCTCCTGTCTCAGCCTCCCAAGTACTGGGATTACAAGTATGCGCCACCATGCCCGGCATGTTCTTCATTTATAAAATGAACATTGAATGTCCCATCTCATTCCAGATTACATAACTCTATATTACCTAAATTGCACTGTGGTGACATAAGTTAACGATAGACCCACTGGGATTCTATAGAAATGTAGGTTTCTATGTCATTCAGAAGTCACCACTGGATAATTTTTAACTATTTCTTAAACAACCAGAGAGCAACTCTTTTGAGTCCGTGGAGTATGGAGTAACAACCTTTCTTTGTTTTTTTGTGTGCATTGCTGGGAATTGAATCCAGAGGCATTCTGTCTCCAAGCTATGCTCCAGTCCTATTTCATTTTTTATTTCGAAACAGGGTCTTGCAAAGTTGCCAAGAGCCTCATTAAGTTGCTGAGGTTGGTCTTGAACCTGTGATCTTACTGTCTCGTCCTCCCAAGTACTGGGATTGCAGATGTGCACCACCACACCTGGCCTCCTTTTTCATCTTTGAATTCAGTTTCCTTTTCAAATCATGTTTTCATGAGTCAGCACAGTCTGAACCTTTATTTTTGTCTCAGGCATGTATTACTCTTTCCACAACTCATTTGGTTGGATAACACTTTCAAGTTGTACACAACAAATTTCTCATTTCTGATTAGGTTATAACAAATTGAGTAACAGAATTACTTGTTACTACATTTACACTAAAAACTATCACATGAGGCTTTTTCAAAGGGAAGAGATTTAATATAATTAAGAGCATTTTCTTACAGCTATGGAAAAAGTTGAATATTCTCTGTTTCTTCATCCCAGCAAAATGATAGTATCTATAGACACAGTGAGAGGAATAGTGTTATGGGCATTCAAGCTTTTGAAATAGTAGTTTACACATTTACTATAATGCAGGACACAAAGGGGGAACTTGATAACTTCTTATTGAATAAATAAATAAACTAATGGAAGAAGTCCACTTGACATCCACTTATAGAAAATAGATGAGACCCTTACATGCAAAGGAGCAACTTTAGTCATCATAATGTGATCTGCATAAAGCACCTTAAGTTATTATGAAGTATTACATCTGCACTGGTAATTTAGTATTAGACAAGGTTCCTTTCCAATTTTAGGGTGTTTACTTACTAGAGTAATAAAAAACCATGTACACAAACATGATGTATCTCTGAGACATGGACCCTAATGGTGGCATTAGAACAAAAGTCCAGCATCTATACAAAGTACCATTCATTTTAAAAAGGGATTTTCATGGCTCTAGCCAACAGAAATATTATTTTTACTTCACAAGTAAATAAACTGAGGCAAAAGTAACATTTATATCTGGACAGTACAATGTAAAGTGGGATATAGTCAAGTAAGAGTGTTATTCATGAAATAAAAAGCAAGATAATACATTTGAACATCCAGCACTATTTAAATAAAATGCCATATGTATATATACAGACACACACATATGTGTATGTGAAGCTTAAGAGCAGTCGTGAGTTGATTCTCTTGTAACCATCGCCCAAGTTAAGAAATTGACTTTGACCAGTGTCTGCCGAGTGCCTGCCTGCTGTGCTCAAGTCACTGTCCTCTCTCACTCCCCACCTGGGGTGACCCCGCTCCTGAATTTGGCTTTTCTCACTGTATTGCTTAAATAATTTTTTCAGCCTACCATAACTTTGAACTTTAAACAAAAGCATTACTGTGTGTATCTTCTATGATTATCTTCTCTCTCAAAATTAGGATTGTGAGGAGTGACAACCTTTCTTCATGTTTGTTTTTTGTGTGCATTGCTGGGAATTGAATCCAGAGGCATTCTGTCTCCAAGCTATGTTCCAGTCCTATTTCATTTTTTATTTCAAAACAGGGTCTTGCAAAGTTGCTGAGGTTGGTCTTGAACCTGCGATCCTCCTGTCTCGGCCTCCCAAGTACTGGGATTGCAGATGTGCACCACCACAAGCACTGAGCTTGGGTCCACCCATATTCACTACTATTTTATCTCCCATTGCTTGGACACAACTCACTTTATTTGTTCACTATCCTGATGAAAGTATATTTTTAAATTTGTTTCAAAACATGAAATGCTTGTTCATTTCATTTTAATCTTTAAAGGATACATCATTTCATTGTGCTTGTAAATGATGTTTTTGTTAAATTATATTTGTCAAACGGTTCAGCTGGATTCTTAAATATTACCCAAGACCAGAAATGAAAACCTGTATTTCTGTCTTCCTCGTGGTCGTACTAACCTGAACAGTAGCTTCGGCTCTCTGTGCCAGTTGGCGGCATCTGTGTTAAGAAAAGAGACTGCAGTTTAATAAGGTTCTATTTCCTTCGCCATGCAGCATTTGCTGTCCTGTGTAACATCTTTTCCCATTAAGCAGACGTACTGGCAAGATCTTCTTACAGATAGTGGCTTCTTAGTCAGGCACTTAGTGTTTTAGCAAGTCTGGAATCATTCACGGGGAATGCAAACGCGGTGCAGATTTGATCGCCGTTGAGAACAGGCATGCTCAGGGAGCCAAGAGAGGGTAGTGTTGGTGCATGCACAGCCACTCCTTGGCAACTAGACGTCCCCTACAGTTCATTGCTTATGACAGGCAGGAAATCATTTGGCAGATATCTACCAGGTAGAACAACATCAGCTTGGATAACAGATAGCTCAGTGACTCTCTGGCAGAACATTAACTGAGGCAAAGGAAAAGAGAAAATGGAATCCTTCCCCTTTTAATGCTGTTGTACTCATTTAAACTTAGATTAAAATTTATATTTAAAAATGAATTTAATAGCCGGGCGTGGTGGCACATGCTTGTAATCCCAGTACTTGGGAGGCTAAGACAGGAGGATCACAGGATAGCCTCAGCTACTTAGTGAGGCCTTCCCCAACTTAGTGAGAGCCTGTTTCAAAATAAAGAATAAAAAATGGGGCTGGGGGTGTAGCCCGGAGGTAGAATGCCCCTAGGTTCAATCCCTGGTACTGCCAAAAAAAATTAATTTATAAATTAACTTACTATTCAAAATATACTTAAAAAGTAACAGAATCTGTGTGTGTACATTGTCTGTGTAACAACATTTCAGGGCCAAGGTCATTTTGACTTGTCTTAGAAATCGGGGTTGAATCTAAAGACCCCCTGACACCCTGACATAGCACAGACGATAGTTCACTAACAATTCTTGTCTTCTGCTAAAAGCTCCACTGTCCGTGTGAATTGCCACATTCGTGGCTCTGTGGCACTGCCTTCAACATGGTACACACAAATTATCCTTTAAGTAAATGTGAATTGGAGACCCCTTAACCGAGCTTGTTTGAACTGGAATATTTTTATGAGTTCGGATTGCAAGGGGGGGATTTAAGCTTGAGGTTAGTGTAACTGCAGGGGATGCCGTGTATCTGCGTGCATCTTCTTCCTGGAGTGATCCTTTCTAGTTTTTAGTTCACTGAGGTTCCTGTGGGAAAATGCCATGACCTGGCATCACATGCCACACGTTCTAGACGATGATGGGAAAAGATACGATAGAAAAACGGGGTATTGTGAGATCCTGTTGCGCTAAACAATTTCTGTAGAGTTGACCAACTGTGTATTACTTCAGTAACCCATACTGAAAATGCATTATTGGTGTTTATTATTAGTAATCATTGTTATATGCTTCATGCCCACGTTTCTTTAAAAGTACTGTGGTTTTCTGATCCTGAAGGTTTAAAGTTCTAACAGGGTTTAAAAAGTTTCCAATAAGTCCTACAGGGCCCCGGAGGATCCGGGTCCCCTCCTACCTCCTGAGCTTGCCACGTTCTGTTTCTCCCGGTGCACTTTGCTGGAACCACACTGGGGCTCGGTAGGGGAGCACCCTTGGCTCTTTCTATTCCATGGTCTCTGTGTATACTGTCCATCGTTCTATATGGGACACTATGGTAAATTGCTAATCCATTCCAGATCTGAGCTCGAAAATGACTTCTTCAAAAAAGATGTCCCAAAGCCCCAACCCCATCCTTCTTCCTCATTGTTTCCCCTGTTGTAATCAGATAATTGACTGTGTAGCTAATTAGTCTGCTTGCCATATGAGCTTCATGAGACAGGCATCTGGCCGGTTCATTTCTGAATTCTCAGGACTTTCCCATGAAGTGAGGCCAGTGGTCACTGCTCAATAAACTCTTGCTGAAGCCATGGAGGTTGGATGAATCATTTAAACTTCATTTACATTTTTTCCCTCTCTCTAGCTGGGAAGTTATCAATTCCAAACCAGATGAACGACCCAGACTCAGCCACTGTATTGCAGAATCATGGATGAATTTCAGCATATTTCTTCAAGAAATGTCTCTTTTCAAGCAGCAGAGCCCTGGAAAGGCAAGTTTTCCAGTACAGGAGTTTGTTTTAAGACATAGTGTTCTTGGGAACAAATGAGCTACCCTCTCTCATCAGCCTGTAAGGGCTCTCCATGAACTCATGAGGCGCACATACCAGGAAAGCTGATCTCAGCGAGGCTCAAATGCTAATGTGTGAACACTAGAGAGTCTCTAGCTTCATAGTTTGAACTTAGAGCAGTTTTATATTTTACACATATTTATTTAGCTCACTAGTTGAATGGTGATTGATCTTATCAGCCAAGACAAAAAGGAAAAAATAAGTCTTATTAAGAATTACCAATTTCAGCCAGGCATGGTGGCGCACGCTTTTAATCCCCGTACTTGGGAGACTGAGACCAAAGGATCCGGGTTCAAGGCCAGCCTCAGCTACTTAGTGAGGCCTCCACAACTTAGCGAGACCCTGTTTCTAAATAAAGAATAAAAAATAGGGCCGGGGGTGTAGCGTGGAGGTAGAATGTCCCTGGGTTCAATCCCCGGTACCGCCAAAAAAAAAAAAGAATAAAAACTAGGGCTGGGGGAGTAACTTGGAGGTAGAATGCCCCTGGGTTCAATCCCCAGTACTGCAAAAAAAGAGAGAAAGAATTACCAATTTCAGTCTTATGAACGGGGAATGGGAGGGAGCAGGAGCAGTGCTAAGTGCATGTATGTTTCTATCACACAAATTTAATATGTATGGTTGCAATATACCAATAAAAGTATATTAAAAAAGAATTTCAGTTATCCTATTTAGCCTGGCTCTGAAGTCAAGGGGGCTCGAAATGAACACAAAGTCCTTGAAGGGTGTTTTCAGAGCTTAGAGTCTCACTTTGAATCTAAAAAGTGGAGACTCTTGTATGATTTATAAAAATAAAAAACTCTGGCAAAAACATTCACAGTGACTATGTAAATAGAATGAGTATTCTTCCAGTTTAATATCAAAACCTTCAAGGTGAAGGGTCTTAAGTGGTTGGAAAGCAATTACGTAAAGAAGCACACACACCTGCATTATTTTATGTGCAGCGGCAGCTTTGACGGTGAGTGACAGTGTTGGTAGTTGGGGGGAGTGCAGAACCTCCCACAGACCTTGTCTACCCCAGTGCTGCCTTCAAGGTTAAATATCCACTTGCAGCCGAATGAAGAGCTGGAAACATCAGCGTTTATGATCCTTGTCATTGTACTGTGTATAGGCAATCTCGTAACTTCACTAGTATTAAGTAATAGAACTAGGCTTGGAAACATTCTGAGCATATTGAAATGTTGTATTTGATGGATATTTTAAATCACTGAAGGTAATTTTTAGAATAGATATCTATGAAGGAGCATAATGCATTTGGGGTATCTATTTTACTGAAGTGATTAGACACAGTTTTGAAAGATTCTAAGCATCAAATTTCTGCATTGGATTGCATTAATGTGCCCCAAATCCATTAGCTGAAGATGAAGCTACAAAATGTAGGGGACAGTAAGAAATCCCTTTGTAAAACTGAACTCTGGATATATTTATGCTTTTACTGACTCATTTGTCCCTTTGGCTTCTGCAGCCTTTCCTCTTCCATTTAATTTCTAGAATCCCAGATTCCTTCAAGGACCCTTGCTGGTTCAGAAATTGCTCTTAATTTTTCTCTACAAGTTCATCTATATTCTTTTTGACTATTTAATTTATTAACCCTGTGCCAAAGAATGAAAAATTAACTTGAAATCTAGACTCCTTGCTCTTTCTCTTAGTTGCTTATTGACCAGAGGTCTGTATTCCTTCTTACCTGTCTTCCTCACGTGAAAATCCCTTACTGAATTTTCTTTGCTTGCTTATCAGTTTAATACTTTTACTTAAAGGTAAAGCAAAAAGAGAGGAAGATAGTTTAAGACTGGAGTGTGGAAATCGAATTAAGCCTTTTTTTTGTGGCACTGGAGATTGAACCCAGGGGCATTCTACCTCCAAGTTACACCCCCAGCCCAATTTTCTTTTTATTTTGAAACAGGGTCTCGCTAGGTTGAGGAGACTCTCACTACTCGCTGAGGCTGGCCTCGAACCTGCCATCCTCCTGTCTCAGCCTCCCGAGTACTGGGATTACAGGCATGTGCCATCACGCCCAGCGAATGAAGACTTTAAGGGGTTTTTAAAAAATATTTTAACTGTTTATTATTTTTTTTGGTCTTGATGTTTCTAATGGGAATTGAGGACATTTTCTGTAGATTATTTTTAAATTTCTTAAAACAACTAATTTTTTTTTAAATTGACAGAAGGAAAGTAATCAGATTTCACTGTCAGAGTTTCAGTTCAATTGCCGTTGGTTTCTAGGTGGCCTAGATGTGTGGGATGTGGTTAGGAAGGATTGTAATGGACATAGATTTATCCCAGCTCACCAGCTGTGTGGATTGCGTTAGGTTTTTATGGATGCCTCTCCTTTTTGTACCATGCTTCGCTGTGTGTATGAATTCCAGTAGACCTACAGTCACAATGTGAAGTTGCTGGCTTAGTTTTCACACGGCTGCTTTACTTACATTAAACCATGCTGAGTATAAGAAGTTTCTGAGGACACATTACTCTTCAGTTCTCTTGTGACTGAGTCATACAGCCACAGGCGTGAGTAATTGGAGTCGTCATTCTTAGTGCCAGATATGAGCTCCTTTGCCCTCAAAGTGATTATTACGAGGTATTCAAGTGAACTAAGACTTGTTGGATGTCCCTTAGTGCAAAGAATGTTGTTTGAAAAACATTTGGCAAAACCTGATAGGTCACATATAGATACATAATTGTGTATTCTGTGCTCTAAAATGTCTCAGGGTTGTGCATAACTAACCCATGCTGTTTCTATTACTTCTAGTTTTGTCTCCTGGTCTGCAGTGTGTGCACATTCTTTACAATCCTGGGAAGTTACATTCCTGGGGTTATACTAAGCTACCTACTGTGTAAGTATAGAAGAACATTCGGCTCGTTTGTGTGATGCATATGACATCACTTAGTGGTCAACAGACCTTCCATACTTTGGAAGAAGAGGGATGAGCTCTTAGTTATAAAACAACTTGATTATTCCTTAATCTCCTGTTGTACAAAGTTTCTCTCTTTTTCCCCCTGGAGACATGATTATATTTTAAAATGGGAAGAAAAACTGCAAAAGGCAGAATTATGAGTAAATATTTTTATGTTAAATTATATCAATAAAACAATATGCTCCACCCCCCACAAATATACCAACCGACACTCTTGCCTTTGTACATGTTCTGTGGTTCAATAAATAAAACCACAACAAGATATCATTGTAGCTCTGCCAGAATGACTAAAATTAAAAATATACTTGACCATATCAAGTATTAGGAAGGATGTAGAACAACTGGAACTCTCATGTACTGTTGGTGGGTGTGTAGGATGGCTTAGTCACTTTGGATAACAGTTTCGCAGTTTCTACTATATTACCCAGCCATCCCACAGCTCGGTGTTTACCCAAGAGAAATAGAAGCATACGTCTGCACAAGGAATTGTACACAAATGTCCATTTCAGATTTATTTGTCATAGCCAAAAGTAGAAAACAATCCACATGATCTTTAACAGATGAGTAGGTAAACTGTGCTATATCCATATAATGAAGGAAGTAAAAATTGATACGTGCAACACTGTGTATACATCTCAAAATAAATAGGCCAAGTGGAGGAAGCCAGATAAAAGAGTATGTTCTTTATGATTCTCTTTATACATATTTCTAGAAACTTCGAAGTGACCTTTGAAGCAGATCAACAGTTGCTGCCTGGGGTTGAGTTGGGTGGGGGCAGGGGGAGGCAGGAGGGAAGGATGAATACAAACACCAGGAAACTTTTGGGGGCAGTAGATATGTTTACTATTTTCACTGTGTGACGGAGTCTTAGTTATATGCATATGTCAAAACTTATCAAATTGTATACTTTATGTGCAATTTATTATGTGTCAACTATAACTAAAAAAAAATGCTGCTTAGACTGGGTGTGGTATCCCACACCTATAATCCCAGTACTTGGGAGGCTGAGACAGGAGGATCACAGGTTCAAGGACAGCCTCATAAAGTAGTGAGACTTCCAGCCACCTAGCAAGGTCCTGTAAATAAGAATAAAATAGGGCTGGGGTGTAGCTCGCAGGTCGAATGCCCCTGTAAAACACACACACACACACACACACACACACACACACACACACGTGCTCACCCTGCTTAAAAAGTGTAGAATTTCTTCTTTTCCTGAACAATATGAAGATCTAGGCACTGTCTACTTAAGTAACCTTCCCATTTTACTATTTTTCTTATGCTGGCTTTTAAAATTCACATATAATTCCCTGGCCTCGGAAGACATTTGAGTTTGCAACTCCTGTTTTATGGGGGACATTTCGTAACAACCACCAAGCAGTGAGCACTAGGGAATACAGCACCTCCTGGGTCAGCAGTCTTCATTTCTTTTTGTATTCCTAATGCATAACAAAAATGGCAAATGGTCGGAGCGCAAACCCAGTCTTCCAAATAGAACTCAGGAGGAAAGAACAGAGCAGGGGAAGGAGAAAGACGAGGAAGGCGTTTTTTCACGTGGTTTGCACTTGTCTTTTCTACTTCACACCAACCCCAAGCAATATTATTATCCCAGCATTACTGATGAGAGGCTACTAGATAATAATAACTTTCCCTGATAAAATGGCATTTAATAAGCAGAGGTGACGATGTAACGCAGGACGGTCATCTGGAAAGCATATAAGCTTTCTATAACTTTAAGGGTAAAAGGATTGAGGAGAGAAAGCAGATCTAATTGCAGATCTAAAGACAATGCCTATGAGTAAAGGGTGGGATGCGTGCGTGTGTGCGTGCATGTGTGTGTGTGTGTGTGTGTGTGCGTGCGCACGCTCACGCATGTTTAGTAAAACATTTTCATTACAGGGAAGAATAAGAATTAGGATCTCATTTCACAGAGGCAGTACCCTAAGGTGTGGGGGTTCCATTTTTCAATAAAAGGAACAGTATTAGATAGAAACTTTTGAAATGAAGGGCATTTACCTGTAACTCTTTTCTCTCTTATATTTCAGTGCTGTTTGCATTTTTGTGTCCACTATTTAAATGTAATGATATTGGACAAAAAATATACAGCAAAATCAAATTGGTTCTGTTGAAGCTAGATTTTGGAATCGGAGAATATATTAATCAGAAGAAACGTGAGAGATCTGGTAGGTAACATTTGAATTTTGGATTCTATGCATGAAAGGAGATATTAGCAGACTATTTATATGAAATTGCCTTTAATATATTTCAGGGTGGTTTTAGTCTTTTACTAAATATTATTATAGAAGCTAATGTCCCCAAGTAATAATATATGTGACCTTTTCCTATTTAGGCTTTTATTCTTTTCTCAAACATAAAATTAAATAAATTGAATTTTTTAATCCAAATTGTCAGGGAAGGGAGAAAAGGTTTCAACAACTCTGGATTTTGCTATTTATAATTTACTTTATTTTGGGTTGGACTACTGCAGATAAAAAAAAACACCAAAGGGTAGAGATAAGAGTGTAGGATCCATGTAAGAGGGAATTGAAATAAAAGAGGAAGGAAAAGAAAATAGAGAAAAATCGAGTGTGATGATATTTTTCGTTTTAACTTGGCTTCTGACCTGACAGATTCTCAGACTAGAGCGTGCATTGGAATCCCCGGGAGGGCTTGTGGAAGTGCAGACTTGGGCCCCATCCCAGAACTTCTGATTCAGGAGGTCTCCGATGGGACCTGAGATTTTCACTGCTAGAATGCTCCTGGGGGATGATGAGGCTACCGGTTCACACGATAAGAACTGTCTGTGTTTACCATTTCCTTTGGAAATCAAACATTTTGCAAATATGTGAAGCTTCTTAAGTGTAAACATTTAATTAGAGAGAGGCATTGGAGAATATGAGCAAGGCAAGGTAAGAATATGTAGTCAAATAAATACACTGTGTCTTGGCTTGCCAGGAAACTGAAAACTTCAACATTTTTTTTTTCAACAGAAGCAGATAAAGAAAAAAGTCACAAAGATGACAGTGAATTAGACTTTTCAGCTCTTTGTCCTAAGGTATTTTCTGTTTAGTTTTCAATTTGTTTCTGTGTGGCTTGACTGTACATGGATTTACATGAACCAACGCTGAATGATTGGCCTGATCGACTCCTCCTAGTTTATAAGATGACTGAACCATCGCAGACGAAAATACTCATCTGTTTGTATTATTATGACATTTTGGGGGTGAGTTTGGATTTCCCAAAAGATTTTCCTCTGCAGTTTAAAATGTGCCACTGGTGTTTGTATTAACACAGATTAGCCTCACGACTGCTGCCAAAGAGTTATCTGTGTCTGACACCGACATCTCAGAAGTATCCTGGACAGATAATGGGACCTTCAACCTTTCAGAGGGCTACACTCCTCAGACAGACACTTCTGATGGTATGCTAATGTTTCTTATTTTTATCACGAGTGCATGGGAAAATAAATTTAACTTCTGTCAATGTCTGAATGGATAGATACAACATGGTATGTCTATATGGTAGAATATTACTTGGCTGTATAAATGAATGAAGTTCAGGCCTGGGGGATAGCTCAGTGATAAAGCACTTACCTACCATGCAGGAGGCCCTAGGATGGATTCCCAGCACTGCAAAAAAAAAAAAAAAATCCAGACACAAAGGCCATATATTATATAATTCCATTTATATGAAATATAAGAAAGTCCATATGTTGGGAAAGTAGGTTAGTGGTTTCTAGGGACTAGCAGAAAGAGGGAATGATGAGTGACTATTAATTTGTATGCATTTTTTAATGGAGTGATGTAAATGATGGTTGTGTAACTTTATTAACATACTAAAACCCACTGAATTGTACATAAGGGTGATTTTATGGTATATGAATTAGATCTCAAAAATTATTTGAAAAAAGTACGAGAAAAAAAATCTTAGTGTCAAAATATGCTTTTATTTTGGAAACAAAAAAATTTAAAAATTACCTTCTGAAATGTCTGAGAGCATTGCGTGTAGCAATACTGGGAAGAGAGAAGGAGAAAAGTTTATCCTATATATTCAGACCTAGTCTTCCCTTAAGAGATGGAAGTATGGAGGGAAAGTTCCAGAGTCCAAAAGCTAACTCCAGTTTCTCATATTTGTCTCCAAAGCTAAACAGCTTTTTTTGTTTTTCATAATTAGTTGAAATGCAATTTAAAATACAACACAGCATTCTTTACTAATATAAATCCCATCCATAACACAAATCGAGAGACAACACTTGAACAATAACTTAACTTTTGCTAGTCTTGTTGGATTATTTCACATGGTCTCACCCATAGACTGAACATACGAGCAGGTTGTCAAGGAAGAGGATAAGCAACGTGTTTTGTTCTTACTTCCCTGAAACACACAAACACACTTTTTATAGGAAGGAGAGAGGGAGGCTGTGCAATATTTGAAAGAAGATGGGTCTGGAGGTTGGGAGACCCAGGTGCAGGCCTGCTTTGCCACTAGATAACTGTATGACCTCAAGCAGGTGACAGGATTTCTGTGGACCTCTACTTCCTTGCCTCTAAAGTACCTTAGAACAAGAGGAACAGTGAAGTTCACTTGTGCGCAATAAGCTTTCAATATCCACAACTGAGGTCGTATTTTGAAGACTAGAATAACAAGTACTTTGTTCTGAAGCATCATCTCAGATTTAAACAACAATAGTAAAAATAACCATCCAATCTACATGTAAGGATTTCATTAATAGAATTTATTTCAAGTCACTGTTGCAAGGAACTCACTGTTACATGAGAAGATTTTCTATGAAAAGTAAAAATAACAAAATCAGTCTGCCTCCTGATCTGACATTGATTTCAAGTATCCTGAATCTTGGCATGGTCAGTTTCAGCTGTATTTATGGAGAGCCAAATGCTTCCACAAGATCTTGGGTTGAATTGAAATAGAAGGGGCGGTAGCTTCTTTTCATTACTTTAAACAAATACAGGTTACAGATACTCAAGTAGATCTGCACGTATGGACATGCTTAGGCCAGATAATATTCACTCTTTGATGTATCAGAATCCACGAATACCTCCAGTTGAAGTCCCTTTTAATTTCATGGTCATACATATTCCCCTTTGCTTAAGATAATTCCCACCTTATGTGCAGATGGAATTTTTATGATGAATGCCTAAACTTTAGTCAAATCCTCAAGGTTGAATATTAAGTCATATGTGCACTGTTTTGTGCAGAAGAGAAAAGCTAAAGATAGAAAGGGGACCTCTACTATTTGTGTATTTATGGAGAGAGAGTGTCACAGATTTGGGAAGGGTCTAATATGTGCTTAAATTGATTCAAGTTGACTCAAGAGGCAAGATGAATGCCAGGGTGGCCCAGAGGGTTCAGGTTAAAGTGAGATTTTAGACAGCTCTCATTTTAAATTTGTTCTGGTGCGTGCACATGAGCTTCTACTATGCCTTTTGCAGACCTTGACCGGCCTAGTGAGGAAGTTTTCTCTCGAGATCTTTCGGATTTTCCATCTCTAGAAAATGTCACGGGAACAAATGACGAAGAGGAATTAAGCCTTGGCTTGCCCACTGAACTCAAGAGAAAAAAGGAACAGTTGGACAGTGGTCACAGACCAAGCACACAGAGGCAATCGGCAGCTGGTCTCACCCTCCCTCTGAGCAGTGACCAAACCTTCCAGCTGATGAGCAACCTGGCTGGGGACGTCATCTCAGCGGCAGTGACTGCTGCCATCAAGGACAAGTTGGAGGGCGCTCAGCAAGCACTGGCCCAGGCTGCACCCAGCCCGGGAGAGGACACAGACACGGAAGAAGGCGATGACTTTGAACTCCTTGACCAGTCAGAGCTGGATCAAATTGAGAGCGAGCTGGGACTGACACCAGACCAGGAAGCAGAGGCACAACAAAACAAGAAGTCTACTGGCTTCCTTTCAAATCTACTGGGAGGCCATTAGTCTGGGAATCAGCTTGCAACAGAGCACAGAGAAACTACCAAAAAATTTCAAACAAGCAAAAAAAAAAAAAAAAAGATAAAAAAGAAAAAAATTGAACTGTGAGCTTTAATGATTATTTTAGATTTTTTGTTTTATTCTTCCCTTCTGCAGTGAATTAATTGGATATATATCAGCTGACACTGATAGATTGATATTTCTGATAGTTATGTAATAAGCATGGAAATGAACTTTATATATATACATGTATACATACTGTGTTGTAAGAAATGAATATTAAGAGGTTGTTTTTAAAGCAAAAAGAAAAAACCCAAATCATCCAATTATTAATATCCTTCTATAGGTATTCTTTATCATTAATTTCCAAGCATGCAAAAGATTACTGTAACTCACTGAAAGATATTAACAATTAATTGTGAGTACATACTGTATCAGCTCCCTTATTCCTAATCCTTGGAAACAGTTTTCAAAAACGGATAGATTTTGATGTAAAAAGACGAATTATAAAGTTATCTTTAGGTGAAGGACTTGGAAAATACTATCAAAATTAACTTCCGAGAAAAAAATTTTAAAATACATATAAGTACTATGGGTAGGCTGAAACATTTCCATGTTATCTCTGCAGCTGTAGACATAGGCTTACTTATGAAGTGGCACGCCCCACTGACCACGACCTCTGGTCCTGAAGTGGGTGGTATTAACCCACAGAAAGCAGGTAGTTATGTATCGCATAAACGGTAGTTATGATGTAAACAGAGACTCAGCTGTTTTGTTGTTCATTTTTGTCATACATTTGTAACAGGGGTGTTGTAAGTGCAGATCTATTCTTCCTGCTCAGACTTAAGTTAAACCCTCATCTTTTATAGTGTGTCATGGGAAAAGCCTCCCAAATTGCAAAACGAGTTCTTGATACGATCTATGAGTGTTGTGGTCATCAGCAATAAAGAAATAATAACTGTTTCCTTCATCTGTACACATAGAGGAAAGGAACTTGCTTGGCTTTAAAGTGTATTTATTTGCCATTGAAGTCTAAATATGTAATCTGTTTCTTATTGAAAAGCTAGAATATATTTTTTCCTTTATCTCCAACTTTTTTTAGGTCACCTTTAAATAATTAAATTTGACTTACAGTTTTTAACAAAGGACTAAAAAGCAGAAACCAAGATAGTTTTGTGATATAAACTTTTAGTAGTGTTCAGGGACCATGTCAGCAACTATCAAAAATCTCTTAAATCTTCAGTGATAGCTGGCATTTCTACAGATGCACATAGACATCTGAGATCCTCAGAAAGGAAAGATAATCTAGAATACAGGAAATCTGCATTCCTCTCCTTTCATTTTATCCCTTTTCTTATATTTCTAAAGACTAATGATATGAGATATGACATTTTGATGTAGCATCTCTTGTTTATTTTTTCTTTCTGAGGTATTAAAATATCTAGACTGAATTTTGCCAAATGTTAAAGGGAGAAAAGTTACTGGAGACTTCAAACACTTGCTTTTTGTAATTGACTCTGCTTCTGTGTCATTAGTGCCTCGTGACTGATGTCCCTTATTGATACAAAGTGAGCCTGTGCCTTCATTATCTTGCCCATTTTGGTACAAATGTAAACCTGTGTTAGAAAACTTCTGAATGTGGGTTTTGAAAGAATATACCTGAATTCTACTCAATAAGTTTCTGGACATGAACAAAAATACAGTCACATATTTATAAAATAGTTGTTACCAAGATTCTTTTTTTTAATGCGTATGTTTTTTCATTTAAAGATATTCTTGGTCATGAAGTTAGAAAGTTTAAAGATCCTTTCCATTTCTTCATTGAAGAGAAAAGAATAATTTAAATAACCAAATAAGGACTATGTTGTAAATCACTGGAAAAGCTTACAAGAAGATAAACTCAAAGGCTGGTAATATGTGTTGGTATGAGCAATAAATCTAGAACAAAGTGTTACAAACCATACATGAAAAGGGTTTTGGGGATGGGAGGTTGGTAGGGTAGAAAAATGTGTAATCAGCACTATGGAGAAAACACACCAGCTCTCTATGGACAATAGCATTATAAGTATATTTGCAATGTATTTTTACTTATACAAGAATATGTTTGATTACACATTTACACAATACAATAGTAGTATTCTTTTCTTTTTTAATATATTCATTTATTGGTACATTGTAGTTATCCATTTTGATAAGTGTCAGGGTATCAGAAGCATGCATGCACACATTGCTCATTTAGCCCTCCCTCAAATCCCACCCTATTCCCTCCCCCTTCCCTCCTTTTCGTGCTCAGCATAGTGATTGACTCTGATAAATTTGTGTATATGCATCGTGTGCATTAGTGTATTTCCCTCTTCCCCCCTCCCATCTCCCTTAGTTAGGTCACCTTCTTTGCTCATCTAAAGTTTTCTCCTTCTTTGTCTGGAGTCCCTTCTAAGTCCCATTCTCCCTAGCTTCCACATATTAGGTAGAACATCCAACTTTTCTCTCTTTGTGACTGACTAATCTCACTTAGCATAATGTTCTCCAGTGCCCTCCATTTCCCTGTAAATGATGTAATTTTGTTCTTCTTTATGGCTGCGTAAAATTTCATTGTGTACATACCCCATAGTTTTGTAATTCATTCATCTGTTGATGGACATCTTGGCTGGTTCCAAAGTTTGGCAATTGTGAATTGTGCAGCTATAAACATAGATACACATGCATTAGTCTGGTAGTTTGGTTTCAGTTCTTTGGTGTAGATGCCTAGAAGTGGTATAGCTGGGTTATATGGAATAGTACTCTTTTCAAAAGTTTTAATTCAAACAAACATAGGGATGTTGCAGGTGTGTGTGTGTGTGTGTGTGTGTGTGTGTGTGTGTGTATTTGGGGAGGGGGCATTATCTGCTTTTAAGATGTAATAGCAAATAAACCCTATGATTGATCCAGTATGGTAGATGACTACATACCCTTTACCATAAAACTTATAAAAACAGGAATATGTCTCCAGTATCTAAAAAAACTGATAAAGAATGGCTAGTAAGGTCTAAGTTATTAAAATGTGAACTGTGGATTTTTTAAATTATAAAGGAGCTATAGAAAAGTTTTGCTTACTTCTTATAGAAAGTGCTGTGCACAGCCATACAATGAGAGTAGCATATATTTATCATGTATTTTGATCTGAAACAATAAAGCAATGCTCAAGAAACTTAAGTTTTCTTTGGGTCAATCCAGGCTTGGATATGCTCATTCTAAACACCTTTGGCTGGGCGTGGTGGCGCATGCTTGTAATCCCAGTACTTGGGAGGCTGAGACAAGAGGATCGCAGGTTCAAAGCCAGCCTCTGCAACTTAGTGAGGCTCTCAGCAACCTAGTGAGGCCCTGTTTCCATATAAGAAATAAAATAAAATAAATGGGCTGGGGTATAGCTTGGAGGTAGAATGCCTCTGGATCTAATCTCCAGTACTACTACTACTACTACTACTACTACTACTACTAAAAACACCTTTGTTCTTTTCTTGCCCTAAAAATCTTCAAAAGCGATGTGTGTGTGTGTGTG
>PVJS01034010.1:6404-21925 GCA_004027185.1 Glis glis
CCAGTACTTTGGGAGGCGGAGACCGGAGGATCCAGGTTCGCGGCCAGCCTCAGCGCGCACGCTCTCTCTCTCTCTCCCTGTCTCTCTCTCCCTCTCTACTTAGTGAGGCCCTCCGCAACTTTGTAAGACCCGGTTTCAAAATAAAGTATAAAAAATAGGGCCGGGGGTGTAGCGCGGAGGTAGAACGCCCCTGCGTTCAATCCCCGATACCACAAAAAAAAAAGAATGATTACATAGGAATAGATATGAAATTTATGCGATACCTTTGTAAGACTATAAAACATTGCTGAAAGAAATAAAACATTGCTGAAAGAGATAACAATAAATAAGGAGAAACACTAATGTTCATAAATGGAATCCCAGTGGTACACCAAGTATACTGGACATCTAGAATGGATCATATTTAGCAGCCCCCATCTGTATGTCAAAATTATTTTTTAATAATTATGAAATGAAACAATTATTGGTTTCTGCTTTTGTCTTTATTATTTTCTTCCTAGTTTTCATAGAATTTTCTAAGAAATTCAGCAGGTATTTATTGAGCACTTAATATGTTCCAGGTACCATTCAGAGAAAAACAGACCAAAAACAAAACAAAAAAACCTCTTTTCTTTCTTGGAGTTTGTTTTCTAGTGTGAGACAGACAAAAATAATAAAGTGTATAGTATGTTAGTAGGCAATAAAGTGCTATAGAGAAAAAAATAGAGAAAGAGGGATAGGAAGTACTGGAGGTGGAGGGGTTGTAATTTTTAGTACTGTTATCATTTTAGGCCTTAATGAAAAAGCGACATTTGAGCAAAGGCTTAGGAGATATGGAGTGGCCCTCTTGGGTATCTGGAGGAAAGTCATTCTTTGTGGAAGGAACAGGTTGTGCAAAGCCCTTGCAGTGGAAGAATAACTGGCATGTTCAGAGAACGTCAAGAAAGCTGGTGTAGGTGGAGTTAAATAATCAAGGGGGGCATGAAGCAAAGATGTGGTAAGAACTAGATGGTATAGGGTCTTTCAGACTATTGTAAGAAGTGAGTGAAATGAGGACACACTTGGACAGTTTTGACTGATCTGACTTCCATTTAAAAGGATGATTTTTCTGGCCACAGCAAAGAATAGAGAGGGGTTGGGATGGAAGGAAGCTTCTGAAGAGATCCAGGTGAGAGGTGAATTGGGTGGACACCAGGTGAGTACCATAGAGGTAATGAGCTGTGGCCAGGCACATGAGCACTGGATGTATTTGGGCTGACAGGTTTGCTGACAGATTGGACATGAAGTCAGAGAAAAAGAGAGGTCAGTTTGACCTGATCAACTGGAAGGATGGAGGAGAGGACCACTCTAGGTGCAGCTAGTTTGAGCTGGATGACAGCTCCACTCTGAACACGTTGAATTGTTTTTGACATTCACATGGAGATATCAAGTAGGCAGTTTATATAAGTCTGAGAGTGGTCTGGAATGCGTGTGCTTAGAAATATAAATTTAGGATTTGGCAACTTATAGATATTTAGATAAAGAAAATAAAATATATAAGGATCAAACCCTGTTACTAGTTTCTTTAGATGATTACTAATTAATTGATTTTTTAAATTTTTTCTAATATGCATAGTTAAGGCAATTTTTTAAATTTCCAAACACATAAGGCCTTTTATTGGTATTTTTTTATGTTCTCTGCTATTATTGAATGTTGGTCAGAGGTGGTATTCTGTATGATAATGATTCCTTGTTAGAGTTGAGATTTCTTTTAGGGCTAAGTATCTAAATAGTCCCCTTGTGCTTAAAAATATTACCAATTTTTGTGTGAAGGGTTCTCCATGTTCACATTACATCAAGATTATTATCTGTGTGTTCAGAAAAGATGATGTTTAATTTTTAAAGTAAAAATTAAAAGATTATAGGTGAAAGTGTCAGCCATCCTGATGTTATAGAAGAGGCCATGGTAAATTTTCCATTGAGAGCACATTAGATACAAAAGAGCAGTTTTTATACAGTTTGTACAGAAATAAAGATGACACCCTAGCCGGATGTGGTGCCGCAGGCCTATAGTACTAGTGCTTGGAAGGTTGAGAAAGGAGGACCATAGGTTCAAGACCAGTCTCAGCAACTTAGGCTCTAGCAACTTAGCAAGACCCTGTTTCAAAACAAAAAAAATTTAAAAAGGGCTGGGGGTGCATCTTGGAGGCAGAATGCCCTTGGGTTCAACCCCTAGTATCTCTTTCTCTCTCTCTGACATCCTGTGGATGATTGCATGCTGACTCAAAGAACCTTTGGTGACAACAAGGACACTGATGTCAAAAATCCAATTAAAGACCTTGGACAAAACTCAGTCATGAAACCGAAAGCTGCATTTCTAAAACTTCATGATTTTAAATATTATTGGTAGCAGTGGGAGGAGAGAAATGGGCTATAGTAGGAGCACCAGTGGCGACAAGCTTTGGATAGTTTTTTTTTGAATAGGTGAAGCAACCCCCAAATATAAGGTGATCTTTCCCAAGAAAGAATCTCTAAAGACTAACTTAACCAACGTGAACCTTCAGCATTCTAAGTGAATCAAGTTAGATGTCCTGTTGAGGTGGGCACAAGGGAGTAAGTTGCAGATGAAGCACACAAGTTTACCATCTTCAGAAGGAAAACGCCCTGGCCCCTTGTAACACCCACGAAGGTACTTTCAGTGTCCGTCTACAGCAGCGCTCTTCGGCTTCCTGTGAATGTGTCATGTGTCACTTCTCCAGTGGGGACAGGGGAGAAATAGGGACAGTGGAGACCTTGAGTGAAGAGGCTGGAGGAGGCCTTGTCAGCTGGACTCCACTCTGTGTATTGCACACACTGCAGCTAACCATGAGAGAGAGAATGTGTGTGTGTGTGTGTGTGTGTGTGTGTGTGTGTGTGTAGAGAGAGAGAGTGAGCTCCTTGTAGTGACAGCGTTAACAGTTTAGGCAGCAACCTAGAAAGGCTTCATAATCTGTGGGTCAATCTTTATATAGTATTTAGACTTAGAAATGTTCTTAAAGCTAAGAATTTCAGATATTAATTAGGAATTTCTGTGTCACTGGAGAGAGTAATGGATCCTTTCTGAATGTCTCTGAACATTTAGCAAACTAGCCCACCTTGAAATAAGTTTGTAATAAGGTTGAAATCAGGAAGTATGTGTCCTACAATTTTGTTCTTCTCTTGGAAGGTGGTTTTGGCTATCGTGTGTCTCTTACGGTTCTATTTGAATTTAGAATCAGCTCATCAGGTTCTGCAAAAAAGGCATCCATGATTTCTATAGGGATGCGCTGAATCCATAGGTCAATTTCAGGAGTATTGCTATCTTAATAATGTTGAGTCTTCTAGTTTATGGACATGAGATGTTTTTCCATTTATTTAGACCTTTATTCTCTTTCATTGGTGTTTTATAGTTTTCAGTGTACAAGTTCTACACTTTGGTAAAATATATTCATAGGTATTTTACTCATTTTGATGCTATTGTAACTGAAGTTGTTTTTTTTTTTTTTTTGTGGTACCAGGGATTGAACCCAGGGGCGTTCTACCTCCGCGATACACCCCCGGCCCTATTTTTTATACTTTATCTTGAAACCGGGTCTCACGAAGTTGCAGAGGGCCTCACTAAGGAGAGAGAGAGAGACGGAGAGAGAGAGAGAGAGAGAGGGACAGGGAAAGAAAGAGAGAGCGAGCGCTGAGGCTGGCTGCGAACCCGGATCCTCCGGTCTCCGCCTCCCAAAGTACTGGGATTACAAGTGTGCGCCACCACACCTGGCACTGAAGTTGTTTTCTTAATTTTATTTTCAGATAGATTTTTCACTGCTTATCTATAGAAATACAATTTATTCTCTGCTTGTCAATCTTGTGTCCTGCAGCTCTGTGAACTTAGCTCTAATAATCCTTTCTGTGTGGATTCTTTTAGAGTTTTCTATATGTGAGATCATGTTATCTGCAAATAGAACATCAATAATTATGCCTTTCATTTTTATTTATTTATTTATTTTTGGCGGTACCGGGGATTGAACCCAGGGGCGTTATACCTCCGCGCTACACCCCCAGCCCTATTTTTTATACTTTATTTTGAAACCGGGTCTCACAAAGTTGCAGAGGGCCTCACTAAGTAGAGAGAGACAGAGACAGAGAGAGACAGGGAGGGAAGGAGGGAGGGAGAGAGAGAGAGAGAGAGAGAGAGAGAGAGCGAGCGCGAGCGCTGAGGCTGGCCGCGAACCCGGATCCTCCGGTCTCAGCCTCCCAAGTACTGGGATTACAAGCGTGCGCCACCACGCCCGGCATGCCTTTCATTTTTAAAGTCTCTGGTTATTTTTTAGAACATTCTATGCTGTTGCTCTAATATTTAGTTTTACTTCTTCCTTTACAGTCTGGTTGTCTATTTCTTTTTCTTGTCTAATCGTTGTGGTGCACCCTCACTCTTAAATGATAATTTATCTGGATTTAGCCTCTAGCCCGAAGTCGTTTCCCTTCGTTCTTTGAGGACATCACTCTCCTCTTTTCCCTTGCTGTCAGTTTTGCTGAAGACAATCTGATTCTCCTTCCTTTCTCTTGAGTGTTTCATATTTTGCAGGTAAGATTTTAGGATTTTCTTTGTAGAATTGGTCATCTGTAGTTTTACCATAATCTGAATATAAGCTAACTTTCTATTTAATTGAATTTTTAATTTGTTTTAATACTCAGGATTCTTAGTCTCTGAAGGCTCACGTCTTTCACCAGTTCCAAAAAATTCTCAGCCATTATGTGTTCTAATAATACTTTTGCCTCTTTTCCAGTCTCTAGAGACTCTCTGGAACTCCAAGATATAGACTTTAAAACTCCTGGATCTTGCTCACGTTTCTTAACCTTTTTTACTGTTTAGGTAGACCAATTTTGCATTTGGTCCCTCTGTGGAATTTCAAAAGCCTCAATAATTATGCCTTTCATTTTTAAAGTCTCTGGTTATTTTTCAGAACATTTTATGCTATTATTCTAATATTTAGGTGTCTGAGGATATTAAATATACTAATTTTAAAGACCCTTTTAGATGCTCTACTTTTTGGATGGTAGGAGGGGCAGGACGTATGTCGCCCAGCCTCCCCCACGGTGTCCAGCTCTCCTGTGGGCTCACGCCAGCTGGGAAGCAGCCCTTGCTCAGCACCGTGGCTTCTCCCATGGGGGACCTGCCTTCATTTTTCAGGCCAAAAGTTTTCTTTTATGTTTTGATTCTAGCTGTGCATGCATTCATTCATTTCTATATGTTTTAAATCCATTTTTTTTGGTACAGGAGGATGAGCTCTCAGCATCCGCTCAGCCTGCCACCTTGAACCAGAAGTCCCTAGACTGTCTGCAGCCGATTCATAATTCACTGTCATAGTACTGTCATATTTTAATGAAATGCTGGGTGGTTCTACCTCCTGCCCCCAGAAAATTCCCTAATATATGAGGACATTTAAAATTGCTTTTAGGTTCTTTGGCCCATTGCTGGGAATGTAGTTCAGTAGCAGAGTGCTTGCTTAGCATGCATGAGGCCCTGGGTTCAGTCCCCCCCCCACACACACACACGCACACTCTGATTTAACAGGCATAGTTGGCCCAGTGTGTTTGGTACATATGAGTACCTGCTGCCTACAGATGTTCAGGTCTGCTCCTGGAGTATTATTTAGTCCTCATGACTCTTCTCGCTCAAGGATTTTTGCCATTCCACATGGCCTGTGTGTCTGATATCCTTTGGATTCCCCTTCTGGACATTCTTCCTGTTTAAAATTCAATTCAGGAGCACTTCACCAGTTGGCACTTTTGGGTTTCAGCTACTGCATTATTTGAAGTAGACATGAACGGTAAATGGAATCATAAAGATCTCAGGTATGCAAAGGATGTATTCATTATTGAATGAATATTTTTCAGGCACCACTATGCCCAGTCATGGTTTTAGGTGTGCAGTGTGATAACAGTAAATACAGAGGAGTAGCAGGCCCTGAGGATCCTGCTCTCATAAAGCTTACAAGCACTTGAGTGAAACCAGTCAACAGATAAACACTAACTATATGTAATTGCAGATTGTGATAAGTACTATAAAAGAAAATAGGATGCTATTAGAGAATATAGCCAGAACTTTTTGTTTAGATTTTATGGTCAGGAAGGGGATTGTCAAACTTGGGAGGCTGAGACAGGAGGATCACAGGTTCAGGACCAGCCTCAGCAACTTAGCGAGGCCCTCAGCAACTGAGACCCCCGTTTCAAAATAAAAGGTAAAATAGGACTGGGGTTGTAGCTCAGAGGTAGAACACCCCTGGGTTCAATCCCCAGTACCACAATAAAAAAACAAAAAAAGGCAGTGGAAAACTTTATTCATCTGAAATCTTAGGTGGAGTAGAGGTGAAGTTTTGTACTGAAGTGAGGTTGGGGCCTCCTCCCCTCGCTCTTCACCCCATTACTGAATTGCCCAGGGGTGAGTGGAACCAGCCCTCGCCTCCCAGTCAGCCAGCCGAGGACAGAAGGTTCACTGTCCAAGGTCATGCAGGTCACGTCATCCTTAGCACCAGAACTGGAGCGAGGACCCAATTCTCCCAAACCTGTGTTCTCTCCACTCCCCACTGCGCTTCTTCCCTCCTCATACACTTTTATTATAAAATTTCAATCACCAATATTCTGTATTTCTTTTTTTGCCCCTGAAATAAATTTGACTAATTATTGTTCACACTGCCCTTCACATTCTGTACGTTCTCTACTATATCTCTCTTGTGTGTCCATAGAGCTTTGAGCCTTGCAAGATATTATCCACTGTTATTTTGTATGCTCGTATTTCAGATATATAATCAACTCTCTCATTCTAACATGTGCATCCATTTTATTTTTAGACTTTTTATATTGAAATCAACATTAATTAGCAGTTTGACCCTTTGGCTTGGCTTTTCTCACATCTTTCTTTATTCTTTCCTGGCCATGTAAGTTGTTAGTGTGGGTTCATTTTGACTTCTTCTCATTTTAGTGTTAATGCTAGTGTTCTTATTTTGTTTTGGTCTTGGTTTGTTGTGGCAGTTCAGGGCCTGTGTTTGAATAGAGTAGCATATTTATGAAGAACACTCAGAAAGCCTAAAGAAGTGGTGAAAAACAAGATGGACAGGAGGCCGAGGCTGTGCTGTCTGGGCAGCTGCTGCACAGAGGAAGATTTTTGCCCTAATTTGGGAGACTAGCAGAAGATTGATGATTTGGGGCAGAATGCTGACATAATGAAGGCTGTGCTCAGGAGAGTCATCTTGAGAAACTGGATGAGCATTAATAACAATAGAATGGTTTTCTGGACACCAACAAACCAATAGAAGACTGTTATGATATTTAAGTGACACTAACCAAGCAAAGGCTGAACTGTGATGGGGATGGAAACCAGGAGCCAGGATTTAGAGCTGTGGCTACATGAAGTGAACGAGAGGCCACAGGATGACTGTGAGTGGCAGAGGCATGCTCTTCCTGTGCTCCTCCTGCCAGAGGTGGCTCAGAGCCTGCTCAGCAGCAGCTCACACTGCTGGCTGGCCATTTTGCTTCGGCTGCCCTCGGATGAGCTGCCTTGGTGAATTAAAGTGCTCTTCGCATCACGGGTAGATAGACACCATTGTCCTGTTTTCTCACCCTGCTTGCATTCCCATTAACTTCTCTGCAGCCAACAAAAAAAATCCAGCCTTGCTCTTTCTTCTCCCCATAGCTGCCTCCCTGGATGGGTTGGCAGACGCAGGACTGCAGGCTACTTCTTATCCAGCATTTGGTGATGAGGAGGAGGCCGTGGGGAGCAGGAGGGGTGCGCCTTATAGTCCTCATCAAAATGGAATCACTGCCTGGCTTGATCAGGTTACTGACTTACAGCCAGACTTGGATTCTATTGCTGGTGAGCGTGCTTCATTTTTAAACTTCCGAGGAGTGGTACCCACCCCGTGTGCTGCATCTGTCTTCCTGTGTGCTGCATTGGACTGATTCAGGGACTTGCTAGCAGAGCACAGACCTGTGTCCTCTACCTGATCTTCCCCAAAATGCTCTGTGAGGTAAACTACCTTGTAGAAAAACTCCTTTGTAACATGGCTGCTGTTTACTTAGAGACAATAGCAGTGTGGCGCCTCGGATGCCAGATCTATAGAGAAAGAGGCCGCATTTTCTGCAGAGCACACAGTGGCTTCCCTTGCTGTTTGGTTTTTGCTGCCTACGCTGCTGGGCTGAGGATGATTGTGTTCATTTTTGGCAAGATGCTAGCTAGAGCCCTGGAACAGATTTCAGTAATGACCATGAGAACAGGTCAGGAAATTGTACCACAGGTTTCACCGACCTCTCTGTGAGCAGTAATTTGTTGAAGTATTTAAGTTTTCTTAAACACAGGAGTAGATGTCTATATGAAGTAGTAATGACTTCCTCTCTAAGTCTAATTAATGAACAAGGAGAACAAGGAAGGAGAGATTCGTTGTGGAAATGTTTTTATTTTTTATTTATTTTGTGTGTGTGTGTATGTGTGTGTGTGTGTGTGTGTGTATGGTATTGGAGATGGAACCCAGGAATGGTATACCTCCGGGCTACACCCCCAGACCTATTTTATTTTTTGTTTGGAAACAGGGTCTCGCTAAGTTTCTGAGAGCCTCATTAAATTGCTGAGGCTGGTTTTGAACCTGTAATCCTCTTGTCTCAGCCTCCCAAGTACTGGGATTACAAGCGTGTGCCACCATGCCCAGCTGTGGAAAGGTTTTTAACATAAAATAGTACATTTCTGTTGATTTGGATATCTGTTTTATAACACTCTTGACTTTTTTTCAATATAATGATTCTGAACTGAGCAATACAATTAAATAGTTAATTTACTAATTATTGTCTCATTTTACAATTCTGTCCTAGAGGTACAAAAAAATACCTGGGCTCTTCTACATATACCTAGACACTGTTTAGTGGTGAAAGTATAAGAATACATTTGTGGTAAACCTTTCCTGTCTGAGAAATATCTCACTAAATAAGGCTGATACCACAAATGGGTATGTCAAACTGATAGAAAAAGAAATTGAAGCGTGTGTGTCTGTTGATAGGGTTATTTTGGCTTTTATTTTATTTTATTTTATTTTATTTTATTTTTTTTGCGGTACCGGGGATTGAACCCAGGGGCGTTCTACCTCCGCGCTACATCCCCGGCCCTATTTTTTATACTTTATCTTGAAACTGGGTCTCACGAAGTTGCGGAGGGCCTCACCAAGTAGAGAGAGAGAGAGACAGGGAGAGAGAGAGAGAGAGAGAGAGAGAGAGAGCTGAGGCTGGCTGCAAATCCGGATCCTCCGGTCTCCGCCTCCCAAAGTACTGGGATTACAAGCGTGCGCAACCACGCCCGACTTTTTAAAAATATTAACAAGCCAGGTGTGGTGGCACACGCTTGTAATCCCAGTACTTGGGAGGCTGAGACAGGAGGATTGCAGGTTCGTGGCCAGCCTCAGTTACTTAATGAGGCCCTCTGCAACTTAGTGAGACCCTGTTTCAAAATAAAGAATACAAAATAGGACTAGGGGTGTAGCTTGGAGGTAGAATGCCCCTGGGTTCAAACCCCAGTACCACAAAAAAAGAAGGAAAAACATTAACAAATTAATTGCAACATTTTTAGATTAGTAGTTTACTTCAGAAATTTTATATTTTTGAGCCGGGCATGGTGGCGCATGCTTGTAATCCCAGTACTTGGGAGGCTGAGACAGGAGGATTCAGGTTCTCGGTCAGCTTCAGTTACTTAGTGAGGCCCTCCTCAACTTAGCGAGACCCTGTTTCAAAATAAAGAATAAAAAAAAAATAGGGCTGGGGGTGTTGCCTGGAGATAGAATGGCCCTGGGCTCAATCTTCGGTACCGCCAAAAAAAAAAAGAAATTTTATATTTTTGTTGATTAATTATTATAAATGACCAGCGAAGTAAAATGTACTTCCTAGAAGTCAGAGACACTTTACTGTAAATATGTAATATGATATATATGCTACATTTGCAATTGCAATGGATATTTTTTTTTAACCTTGGGACTTTTCCAGAAGGTGGTGTGGCTTATTTGTTTAACTTCTTTGTTTTGGCAGATAACCATAGAACCTACTATAATAACAGGAAGGTGGTTTGTCCATTGCACAGAGATACATAAGGAGCAAAACATCATACTACTCAGGAGGATAAGCTGACCTGCACTTGTTGTAACTGTTGCCTGCAGGCAAGGTGTTCTTTAAGAAAACAATAGAATCACAGGAATAAAAGGAATCTTAGGATCTGCCCTCTGTGATATTTGACCAGAGCTATAGTGTACCAACATTATAAATCAATGTAAACTTTATATATCCTCTTCATCATAATGGAATAATGAGATAAGCCTGTTGTCTTTGTGGTGAATATATGGTTTCCATTTAGAGGTCCATGAATGGTCTGTAGACTACTAAATTTTGGAGGGTAGTGACTAAGAATAGGGAAACAAATACATACTAAAGCATTATGCAGCAGAGATCTGGAAATTGCCTCATCCTGGACATGGCCATCTTTGATAAAAGTTCATCTAAGTAAGTGAGCATTTTTTCATTAACTTACTCTACAGCCTTCCTTTTCTCTGGGAGCACCCTCTTCTCTGGAGACATGGTTCTCTCCCAACCCTAACTGTGTTGTTTCAAGAGGACCACCCATCAAAGCCTCGGTTCCTTCTGCCAGCCGTGTGCAGATGACTCAACAGGTCAGAGCCTCTGCTGGAGCTGATGGTGGAGCTGTGAGATGTTAGGCAGGGACTGTTTCTTGTTAAGCATAAGTAGCTGTGAGTTCCATGTAGACCCCAATCCCAAATGAGATCTCAGCAAAGATAAAGCGAATGTTCCAACGGTGTTCCAGTCCCTGGATGCCAGTTGCACCCCACCTCTTCATGAAGTTGGTTGTGACTTTAGTTACCATACCCAGTAAGTTCCTCTTCTTTTTTCTGCTAAGCTACTTCCAGCTATATTTGAAGCCAGTGGTCCTGAATTAGGGCAGTGTTTCTCAACTTGAGAACATATTTGGATAATACAGAAATGTCTGAATTAGTAGGGCAACTCTGGTTAGATCTATTCAGTGGCTTTAGAACCTGATAAAAGTGGTTCCAATACTGGTTCTATCTCATGACCTGAAAGCATTAATTATCCTCTTTGGCCTGCCTGCCTTCTCCCCTCCCCTCCCCTCCCCTCCCCTCCCTCCCTCCCTCCCTCCCTCCCTCCCTCCCTTCCTTCCTTCCTTCCTTCCTTCCTTCCTTCCTTCCTTCCTATTGAACCCAGGGAGATTATATCTCCTAGCTACCCTCCTAGCCCTTTATTAATTGTTTGTTTTGAAACAGGGCCTCACTAGGTTGCTCAGAGTCTCACTACATTGCTAAGACTGTCCACAAACCTGCAATGCTCCTGTCTCAGCCTCCCAAGTACTGCGATTACAGGTGTATGCCACCACGCCCAGCTGAACTCCATTTCTTTATTTGTAAAATAGAAACACCACCATGAGCAGTAGTGAGAATTCAGACTCTGAACGGCAGGCTTGGTGCCAATGCACTGCTCATACTCCAGAAGTGCTCAAGCATCCACTCCCAACTCCCCAGGGTTCTGCAAGTATAGAACATAAGCAAAAGCTGGGCTCAGTGGCGCACACCTGTAATCCTAGTACTTGGGAGGCTGAGACAGGAGGATTGCAGATTCCAGGCCAGCTTCAGCAATTTAGCAAGACTCTTAGTAACTTGGTGAGACAGTATCAAAATAAAAAAGGGCTGAGGGTATAGCTCAGAGGAAGAATGCCCCTAGGTTCAATCCTCAGTCCCAAAAAAAATATTTTTAACATGCTTTTATTGGTGCATTGTAGTCTCACATCACAATGAATATCAATTTCATATTAACATACATGTACACAGCTCTTAGTGTCCCCCCCGCCTCCCCCCCATATGGAGTACTGAGAATGATGTTAGTATATTCTCATATGTACACATTGTTTATGATAGTAATTCCATTGATACACTTCTTTCTTGCCCTTCCCCTTCCCTTAGACCACTTCCCTTGCTCCACTGAGGGTTCTCCACTATCATCCGGAGTCCCTTTTGGGTCCCCACTACTCCCTATGTTGTGCATATTAATGAAAACATATGACCCTTCTCTTTTTGTGATTGGCTAGTCTCACTTAACATAATGTTCTCCAGGCAAAAAAAAAATATTTTGAAGTATGCAAAATACATAAAGCTTTTAACTATTAACTTCATAAGATTTTTACATTTTTGTGGTGTCAATCTTGATTATATCAAATGAAATATTTAAACTAAGTCATAGTCTTTGTTATAAATGATTTTACATGATTTGGGTTATAAATGATTATTGGATAGTATGGTTTGCTATAAAATTTGTAGTCTGTTAAACTAAAGCGAAAGTATTATTGCTGTGACTAATGATTATGAAGACTGTGAATGGGTTATAAACTTCTTGTGGACAGAGATAGTTGTTAGCTTCTTTTATTTCACCCCCCCCATACTCCTAGCAGTGCTAGGCTTGTAAAAACCATGGATTTTTGTGTGTTTGTGTACTAATCCTATGTTTATTTAAATCAGAGGAGTTTTCTGGAGATGCTGAAATTTCAAGAGCTGTGTTTCTATTTAGAGATGTGAGAAATTGTAACCTTGGCATGTCTATAAAGAAGGGCATTCTGGGATAGGTATCTGGGAGAAGAACTGAAAGCAGGGGCTCCAAGCCGGGCATGGTGGCACACGCTTGTAATCCCGGTACTTGGGAGGCTGAGACCGGAGTATCCGGGTTCACAGCCAGCCTCAGCTACTTAGTGAGGCCCTCGGCAACTTAGTGAGACCCTGTTTCAAAATAAAGAATAAAGCCGGGCGTGGTGGCGCACGCTTGTAATCCCAGTACTTGGGAGGATGAGATGGGAGGATCCGGGTTCGCGACCAGCCTCAGCTACTTAGTGAGGCCCTCCGCAACTTAGTGAGACCCTGTTTCAAAATAAAGAATAAAAAAAAATAGGGCTGGGGATGTAGCCCGGAGGTAGAATGCCCCTGGGTTCAATCCCCGGTACGGCCAAAAAAAAAAAAAAGAATAAAAAGTAGGGCTGAGGGTGTAGCCCGGAGGTAGAATGCCCTTGGGTTCACTCCCCAGTACCACCAAATAAATAAATAAATAAATAAATAAATAAATAAATAAATAAATAAATAAAAAGCAGGGGCTCCAACGAAGCAAAAGAACACCTTGCTGGAGAGATGTACGGAAGTGATCTGCCAGGGAGAGAATGAGGCAGTCTACAGTGTGGGCTTTGCCTTTGTTTTAAAGTGTGATGAAACCTGCTGCATAACTTAAAATATGAGCCAAGCGAGTGGGGAAGATGATTTCAGAAGTAGTACAGGCATCTAGGATTTAAGTCTAAATAGCTGGCCACCAAAAAAAAATGTACTAACTACATGGTTTCCCATATGTAAAGCACACTTGTAACCCCAATACTTGGGAGGCTGAGACAGGAGGATCACAGGTTTGTGACCAGCCTCAGCAATTTATTGAAGCCTTCTGCAATTTCATGAGACACATTCTCGTTTCTCCAATGTTGTGGGGAATACCAAGAAAAGTAGTCACAAAATGAAAGCATTAGGGCACAGTAAAACCCTTTTCCCTTTCACACTAACAGTAGTAAACAGACTAATAAGTCTGCTAAGAGTGCCCAAGTACACATCTGTCTGACAGCTGTCCAGGTGACAGTGAATGCAGGACTGTAACCTTAACCTCTGCAACTAAAAAGCGCTCTGGTGGGAAGACAGGGTAAAAAGTACAGTGCGGGGTAAGCATCTGGCAGGCTGCCTGCCTGCCTAGAGGAGGCTGTGTCCAAGGGCAGCTCCCAACAGGTGCCTGAGGTCTCTCTCCTCCACCAGTGTATTGTGTATTTACGCTTTCACTTGCCCACAGTTTTAAGTAGAAGTTTTGCCTAAACACCATCCATACTCAAACATCCTTGGTTAGAGAGGCCTGTCCAGACAGTGGATCGGAGCCCCTGGATCTATGTCAACTCAAAGTAACAGTGCTGGTGCTAAGCCCACTGTTAAACTTGTGTTTCTTTGTTTTTGTGGTGCTGGGGATAGAACCCAGGGCCTCACACATGCTAGGCAAGTGCTCTACCACTGAGCCACACCTCCTGCCCCTTGCATTTCTTTTTCAGTCAGCAGTCTAGCTGATAGACGGTTTGCTCATTAAATGCATACTTGTTGTTAAACTGAGATTAGGAATTTGGAAGATCGTAAAGTGATCCTAATAAATTGGAGATATGTTTTTGAAGGAAACAGTTTATTCTGGCATACCCAGTTTTCTTGGGGGCAGCCTGGCAGTAGTTAAGAATGAGAGTTCAGGCCAGGGTTTGAGTGCAGATAGGCATTTATAACATGGTGTTCTAATGATGTGCTGGGGAAAGAACAAATCACCCAAAAACTATACTCTGGGACTATTACTGTTTCACCTTCCAATGGAAAGGTTACAAGAACTGTGATATAACATCACACTATAGATTTTAATTTATAGACTAAATAGTTTTAAGTAAGTGTTTTCCAGAAGGACAGCAGAGATGATAGAGGCACTTTGCCGTCATGACTGAGAACACACTCAAGGGCCTCACTGCCTTGGTTCAATACTAATTGCCCCATAATTTGGCTTTGTGACCTCAAAAACATTCCTTCTCTCCATACCTCAGTTTCTCCATCTGTAAAATAACAATAATGGTGTCTACCTCGTTGGGTTGTTGTGAAACTTAAATGAGTGAATCCCTGGGAAGTATTCACACTGAGTTTGACGTATGCTGAGAACTCAGTAAGTATTGCTATTATTGTTATGAAAGACAAGCTCCACTACTGATTGTATTACTAAGTCTCAGAAGGTAAAATAGAAAAAAAATGACCATAAACCCATTAGAAGACATTAAGAGAGTTAGGTAGAGAGGAATATGCCACTGTCTCCAATAGGGCAAGGAGGACAGCCTGCCCTAGCTACAAACACTACAGACATATCTACCAAGTAGAAGAGCTGACACTGCCATTGTTCCATTTGTGGAGACTAGTCCCACCAAACCAAATGCAGTAGGAGGATTACACGCTCTCTGCTCTCTACAGTCCTTTTCATTCCACAGTATGGTGCTGACCTATGATCAACAAATATTTACTGAGTACCTACCTGTGCCATGCCTCATACCATGCTATAGACTTGAAATATAAAGATAAAAAATTACGCACATATCTTACCATCTAGAAGAGAAGACAGTTCAGAATCATTAAAATGTTTTCTTTATCTCCCTTTCTGAGGGGTGGTGGTGGTTGTGAAACTTTTTATCTATTCAAACCATTTCATGGGTCTTCTACTACAAGTATCAAAGTTCTATGCCTGTGTGTGTGTGTGTGTGTGTGTGTGTGTGTGTGTGTGTGTGTTGCTGGGGATTGAGGATTGAGCCCAAGGGCATTCTACTTCTGGGCTACACCGCAGCCCTATTTTATTTTTTGAAACAGGGTCTCACAAAGTTGCAGAGGGCCTCACTAAGTTGCTGAGGCTGGCCATGAACC
>PVJS01034011.1:0-21825 GCA_004027185.1 Glis glis
TCAACAAGACCTCCAAAGCACAGGAAATCAAAACAAGAATTAATAAGTGGGATAGCATTAAACTACAAAGCTTCTGCTCATCAAAGGAAACCATCAAGAGCCTAAAGAGAAAGCCTACAGAATGGGAGAAGATATTTGCAAGCTATCCCTCTGACAGAGGTCTAATATCTAGGATATACAAAGAACTTAAAAGGCTCTACACTAAGAAAACTCCTAGTCTCTCCTAGTTTCTGTGGTTTGCTAGCTATCTTTATCATTCTTTGGCTTCTGGTAGTGACAGTTAGGACCCAACATGAATTTTGGTAGGACACAACTCTGCCTGTAACACCTGACATCCCAAGTGTAAAATTTTTTATCTCAATGTTGCCTCATATTCAGATATCTGATTCATTGCTTTGGACAGAACAATGGAAAAGCAAAAGTTCAAAGGTGTATGAAAATCAAGTCATATATATATATATATATATATATATATATATATATATATATATATAGTTTGTTAATTTATTCTAGCATACACCATACATAGAGGGCTTCCATTAGTGTGCTCTATTTACTTCAATAGAACTATTAAATACCAGTTGTAAAAATTATAGCTTTATTTGATCATAGTATAGTCCCATGATCTGAGACTAATCAAGTAAAAAAAGCTGTATTTATTTTTGGTATGATTTATTGCATTATTCCTCCTAGTACCACTCAAGAATAAAATCATATACGTGTGTATGTATTTATTTAAATCTTAGAAATGCTCATATTCCAAGGTTTTCTCTGTACTTCCATTCTAGTCAAAACCCAACACTAAAAATAGCTACCCAAGGGTATTTAAAACTATTATAACTGAAACAGAAAAGTTTGTTTGCCTATGGCATACCCAAAATACACTACTGAAATTATAATATGATTTTGCTTAAGGGATATTTTATCTTGTCTTCTATTTAAACAAGAATGAATAAAATATAATAAAACAAAGGGATTCTATTTTCTTTGTATTTACATTGATCTTACAGGAAATTTACTATGCAGTTAGTCAATACAGTTTCATTTTAAAGGTTGTCTTTCTTTGCAGTTGTATCTTGGGTTGTTTGACCAACTGTATTTAAAGACAGATTCATTCATTCATCCATTTATTCATTGAACAGATGTCTATTTTAGGGTTTTTGTTTGTTTGTTTGTTTGTTTTTTGTTTTTTGATATGGGGGATTGAACCCAGGGGCATTCTACCATGAAAATATACTCCAGCCCTATTTTATTTCTTATTTTGCAACAGGGTCTCACTAAATTGCTGAGACTGGCCTGGAACCTGCAATCCTTCTGTCTCAGCCTTCAAAGTACTGTGTGCCACCACACCTGGCTTATATGTCTATTTTGTATCTATCATGTCCTAAGCACAAATTTTATATAGATAAGACTTTTGAAGAGGTGAGTGATATACATTATTTACTCCAACCCTTGAATACAATTTTTACTAAAATGACTATTGCTAAGCACATTGCAAAGCCACTGAAAATACCTCCATGTATTGGGAAGACAATTACAATAATTTACTATAAGTGGTAGTACAGGTCCCAGGGAAGAGCATAGAAGTAGGTGCTGAGTTCAGGGAATTAGCATATGCTTTCCTTGTAAAGAGATGCATAATCTGAGAGTTGAAGTATTGATAGGAAGTAAGCACAGGGTCACAAAGGTTTTCTACATAGTGAGCATTATGAGTGTACACAATGGTCATTATGGGTTGGGGTGAGAGAGACTGTTCAAGGATTAGTGCTCTGAAGAAATAAAATGAGTTTGGGGAAAATGGGGAATGGTGTTAGAGATGAGGTCGATGTGGTGGGTAAATGTCAGAAAACTTTAAGAAATTTAGTGTGTGTCCCGAGGGACCTGGGAAACCCACTTCCTTTGAAGTGCTTTAAGTTGAACATGAATGTAAGGAAAATAGCGTGCATTTGTTATAGGCTTATCATTTGCCATATGGAAAAACAGCGGTCGTAAGGCTGAGATTACAATGACTTTTTGCCACACATGCTGACCCATTACAGCTCAGCACAGTGTCTTACCTTTGCTCCAGAGCTCTTCCATTTCTGTCTTTGGACTGATGCTCTTTCTTCTCCAAGTGAGCAGTTGAGGAGCTGTTGGCTGGTTATGCCTAATGTCCTGGCAGATGTTTCCAAGATAACTTAAGGAAAATGCTGTAGTTAAAAACTCTCAGACACAGAACAAAATGTTACTTATCATCAATTCCCCTATGTAGGAGAGACAATAGTACCAAATTTTAAAAAACAAGTGTTTATTTTTGAAAATTCAAAAGATGTACAAAAGCAAAGAGTGAAATCATATCCCACACACTCATTCCAGTGTTAACAATTATCAACAAATCGCCAGCTTTTTCATCTATATCTCCAACCATTTCTTGTCATCCTGTATTATTTTATTTTTAGTTTTTGTAACAGTTTTACTAAAATATAATTTATTTGCCATAAAATTCACATAAGTGTATAAATCAATACTTTGGGGTAATAGTGATTTTTTGTCATTAATTGGTGTGGATTTTTGTCATATTCTTTTTCTTAATTGATTGAGCTGCTCCTTGCCAATTATTTGCACTGCTTATGTATGTGATAATTTTTTCAGAATATAACATTTTAATAATGTAATTTGCTAATTACTTTATATGTATGTTTTGAATTACCTAGATATAATAAATTTTATAGGAAATAATACTAATTTATACTTTAATATGTTTCCTAAATCTAATTAAAGTGTTATTCATGAGGTGATTATCAATTAATATTATTTATGGAAATACACTGTGGAATCAATATTTGAGCTGAAAGAGAGTTTAAAGATTAGCTAGATGAAGGCCACACATCTTAAGATGAAACTGAAGATCCAAATTTTAACATTTTTTATTAAAGTTACTATTAGAACTAAGATCTTGTTGATTAATATACATTAGTTATTCTGTCACAAATTTATGAATTGGGGGTGTAGAGGCCAAAGTAAGATCATTTGACATACTTAGGTCAAAATACTTAGTTTAGACTCTAAATGGTACTTAGCAAGTAGTGTAATGCTGGTTAACTTGGAAGTATAATTTAGTGACACTTTTTTATGAATTTCAACATTGTTTGAATTTAATACCAATTACCTGGGATAATTTTAGATTTTGAATATGTGTGTTGTTTTTAAGGGAGGACAAAAAGGATGAAGCACTGTTATTTATTTAGTTGCTTTTTGTTTCAAAAGCTGCTCCAGGACAATTCATACAACTCCTCATTAATTTCAACTCTTAGAGAACTGAGAAGTCCAGATCTGCGTATAAAAACAAGTCAAACTATATGCCAGCTTTAAAATAACGTCATTAAAACCTTCAAATAACCAACTCAAACCTCTTCCCCCAAAATATTTTGAAACAAACATGTAGGTTCAACTAGGTATCCTAGATAACACATATCTAAAATGTCAGTGTATTTGTCATTCATTTTTGTATATTAGAAGAATGTTTCAAGAAAGGATGTTTGTTTCATTTATCATTTGCATATTTATTGTATACATTAGTGGATAGTATAGATAAAACTTAAGTTCTCATTGGCTTTTATCAGTTAGCACCCATCAAATTAGTAAAAATATGTAACATTATGAAAGGTAAATTGTCATCAATGTCCCTCTGTTTTAATATGTATATGTGGGCTTCAACTATTGGTTTCACATGATTCAGAGTCTAGGTATGTGGAAAAATTGAAGAAATAAGTTCATTAGGATTTAAAAAGGCATAACGTTCCCAGAAATTCTTGTTTCTCTTGTGTAGAGGGAGATATTTAAGGTAGTAGTTAAACATAATACTGATTTTTAAATTCAGGGAATGAGCTGGGCATGGTGATGTACAACTGTAATCCCAGTACTTTGGAAGCTCTGAGGAGGATGGCAGTTTCAAAGACAGCCTCAGCAACATAGCAAGACTCAGCAGCCTAGTGAGACCCTGTTTCAAAACAGAAAATAAAAAGGGCTGGGGGTGTAACCCATTGGTAGAATGACCCTGGGTTAAATCCCCAGTCACACACACACACACACACACACACACACACACACACACATACACTCACACAAGCACGTGCAAAATGCAGGGAATGAGAATAATACAGTGGTCCATTCACTGCAAAGATCTGCACATCCTGGCAAAGAGCAGAAATGCTGAAATCAAGGAGTTACTAACAGATTAATAACTGTTGTGTATCTAAGCTAATTTTTCTATTTGTACAAAATACAGGAAATAACTCGAATTTATAGACAGAAATAATATATATTTAAATCAGCCTAAAATTCCTATATTTTCCAAGGCAAACTGCTTTGAAACAGGGCCTTGTTAAGTTGCTGAGGCTGGCCTTGAACCTGCAATCCTCCTGTCTCAGCCTCCAAGTATTGGGATTTCAGGCATGTGCTACCATACCCAGCTGTCTAGAATTATTTTGAAACCATTGAACTTCTTCATCCCATATGGCAATTAAAATGATCAGGGCTTTCCAAACGGATTGCAAATATACTGAAGTTTTCAATTGCCACCATAGATTCCAGATTGGTCATTCTTTCACAGTGCATTTTCATAGTTTTAGATTGGTCTGAGAAGCTTTAAATATTTAACACAATGGTTTTCATAAAACGCAGTTATAAGGCAGCAGACTGGCTGCTGAATGAATCAATAATCCTATTTTATGTAAATACTTATGTTTGAAGTCTTTTATTCCAAAGGGCATGCCACATATTCAAAATAGACATTGTTACATAAAAGTAGTTATAATTGTACCTTGCTTCTTAAAGTACTTGACTCTATACATAAATCTTTCTTAGAAATCCATTACTCTTTTCTATTGGTTAGGTAGATAGTAATAAAATCCCACAAGATTTAAATACTAACAATGTTTTTTGATAATTTTGACTGATAGTCTTGAAAAGAGTGAAATTTAAAAATGGATGTGGCTTTATTTCCTAAAGGAATGAAAATATCATTTCTGTTCCTTATTCAATTTTATCTATGCTAAATATGAATCATTTAGTAGATGCCATATAGGATGGTAGCTTGTAATGATAAAAGAAAATGTGCATGATCCCCATGGAGGATAAAAAAGAAACTCTCACACCATATGCAAATGTGGCAGGTTCAAATTTTGAAGCATTTATAAAACTAACACACATGTTCAGATTCATAGAAGTTAAAATACACACACACACACAATACAAAGGTGTCATTATGTAGAAGATAGGAAAATGAATTCATGGGTTAGATTGATGTAACATTTTGAAAGCAACATTTAAATTTTTTAAAGAAGAATATGTCTTTGAAGTATGTCTTCAATGTCATGTCCTTGTCCAGCAAAACTTCAGTGTTCAGTATATAGTTACTAAACCAAGGAAATTATGACATTAATTGATCAGAGGCTATGCTTTAGTATATTGTTAAATATACTAGAACCTTAAATTATATGCTTTAAGCAATATACATACTTTCTAGCCTGCTGAAGTCTTCACTGTTTCCTGCAGTCTGAAGGCCTCTTGCTTCACTCATTTTCTTTACCCACTCAGCCTCAAAAATATTTGTCTGTATTCAAGAAATATATTGGATGCCAATTATATCAACAATATACGACCATATAAGTTCAATTGTATTCACCAATAAAAGTTCTAAGGCAAATATACCCAATTTTATCACAGGGTAATTGTTCTCTACTCACTAAACAGCAAAACAAAAAGGCACACTGCTCCCCAATCCACACCTCCTCCAAAAACCATCAGAAGTACTTTCCTTAGGATAACCCCTCTCTGTTAACAGTTTTATAGTTAACTCAGTTTTATAGGAGTAGTACTCAAATTTATATGTATTTATATGCTTATTCATTTACACACACACACACCAGAAATATATACTGTTGCTATGGGCTGAATTGTGTTTCCTCAAATCTATATCCTGAACTTCTAACCCCTGACCCTTAGGATGTAACCACAGTTGGAGAAAAGGTATTTAAAGAGGTAATTAAGTGAGGCCATTAGGGCTGGTACTAATCCAATCTGACTGTTGTCCTTATGAAAAAGAAGAAATTTAGCTGAATGTGTTGGTGCATGCCTGTAACCTGGGAAGTTGAGACAAGAGATTTCAGGTTCCAGGTCAGCATCAGCAACTTGGCTTGACCCTCAACAACTTAAGGAAACTTTGTTCCAAAATAAAAAATAAATAGGGCTGGAAGTATAGCTCAGAGGTAGAATGCCCCTCGGTTCAATTCCCAGTAACGACAACAACAAAAAAAGAGGAAATTAGACAGACTGAGAGATAGCAGGAGTGTGTGTGCCAGAGCAGACACAATGATAATGCAAGTCGAGAAGGGAGACCGCAGAGGAAACAAAAGCTGCCCACACCTTGAATGTGAATTTCCAGCCTCTAGAACTGTGAGAAATAAATTTCTGTTGTTGAAGTCACCCAGTCTGTGTAATTTCTTATGGAAACCCTAGCAAACTTATACAAATATAATACCACCCATTCTAATACCAGACTCCAGAGTTCATTCTACCAATTCTAATCCCAAACCATACAGTTCATTCTACTTTTGTTTCCCTTTCAATATCTACAACTTTTCTCTGACAGTGAGGAATCGGTCCCTTATTATCTTTAACATGTTTACATGTTCAATAAATCCCTCTATGAAACCAGTCTATTTCTTCCCTGACACCTTCCACTGTGTGAACTACCTCCTCGTTTTAGTTGGAATCCAGTGCACTGCTGTTGGAGCATTCCTTCCTCACCCTGCCAGCCATGCATTATCCCTTCTCTAAGGTGGTGCCCTGTGCCCAGGTGTCAGGTCCACAAACACCATTCCCAGCCCACTTGTTCTGTGAAACACTAGCCTCACTCTGGCTCTTCTCATCATCCCCTGGCCCAAACTGTCGTGGAAGCCTCCCTTGTATCACCTCACCTGACAGCTTTGGGACAAAATTGCTAAATAAAGAAAAATAATGGAGAGGGAAAGGAGAAACTAGAAGCCTATTTTGGAGTAGTTGATAGCCATATATGTACATATATGTTCATATGCACACACACACACACACACACATACATATATGCACACACATTGAAACAGAGGTGAACACAATAACAACCATCAAATTAGTGGTTTCACTTTTTTTCCAATAGGTTCTGAGAAAGTGACAATTCTTACATATCGAATAACAAGCTGGGTGCAGTAGTGCACACCTGTAATTCCAATAGTTGGGAAGCTGAAACTGGAGGATTGCGGGTTCAAGGATAGCATCACCAGTCTAGTGAGACCCTATTTCAAAACAAAAAATTTAAGAAAGAAGGGGCTAGGGGTATGGATCGGAAGTAGAATGCCCGTGGGTTCAATCCCTAGTACCACACTCTCAAGAAAATAAAACAAAATAAAATACAGACTAAATATTATGCTATCAATACCTTTGGTAAATAGTAGCAACACTTTTAGTTGATTCTCCCACCATAGTCTGAGCAGTGGGTTCATGGGAGTTGGGGAATGGGCAAAGAGAAAGATATTACCACAAGGTGGCAGTAACACTCATGCACGATTTACTGGTGCCGGTTTGATAGGTTTTAAGGTGAGAAATCACTGGGGAAGTCTTCAGTCTGTCATGGGGTAGGGTACACAGAATAGAAGGATTGATACTCAGAAGAGGAGGGCTAGGAAACTCCTGAGAGGGGGGATGACAGAAGTGGCATACTTGTCTAGGTGATGTCAATCACGAGTGTCTGGGTGAGGGGATGTCTGGGTCAGAGAACACTGAAGGGTGGCCACTTCTTACATTAGCATGAGAAGGCTCTATCTTATCAATGGCTAGCATATGCAGTGGGGCTTTCATTGGGTAAATAATGCAGGCTTGTTAAAAAATCTGCCTGTTTGAGCTGTTTTTAAAATAATTGGATATGTTAAATGTGTTTTGAACCAACAAGTCTCAACCTGCAGTGAAGAGATAACCTTGGGGCAATACATGGTGGCCACTTTAGGTTTACTTGTATAACAGGTTGTAAGACCACTAAGAGGCAGTATATTATTAGTCAGGGTTCTCCAGAGAAAGAAACAGAACCAGTAGGATATACAAACACTATGTGTGCATATACATTATGTATAATATAATATTACTTATTATATTGTGTACATACACACAGACACACACACACTCATCCCTTGCAATCTGGGGAGATCTAAAACTCCCTGAGGATACCAAAATCCTCAGATGCTCAAGTTCTTTATATAAAATGGCATAGGAACCAGGTGTGGTGGTGCATCCCTGTGATCCCAGTACTTGGGAGGCTGAGACAGGAGGATTGAAGGTTTGAAGTCAGTCTCAGCAATTGAGTGAGATCCTCACCTACTGAAAGCCTGTTTCAAAATTAAAAAAAAAAATAATAGGGCTGAGTGTCTAGCTCAGAGGTAGAATGCCCCTGGGTTCAATCCCCAGTACCAAAAATATTTTTAAATAAAAAATAAAATAAAATGGTGTAGTATTTGCATATAACTTATACACATCCTTCCATATACTTTAAATAATTTCTAAATTACTTATAGCATGTAATATAATGTAAATGTTATATGGTTGGTTGAATCTGTAGATGTGGAACTCATGGCTAAAGAGGGTGTGAGGACCAAGAGGGACTACAGGATGGTGGTGATGACATGACCCTGCATGGCTGCAGACGTGCGCACCTCCTACACAGCTGTAGGTGCATACACCTCCCACAGTCATGGATATGCACACATCTTGTGCATGCTCATTGCATAGTTATGTGCAATGACTAAGTGTAACAAGTATGTGAAATGACTAAGCAAAGTATAACACACATGCACATGTCACACTGATGTGGGTGTGTGCCATTTTGTGCAGAACCCTATATAAGAAACGGGTCTGTAGAATAAAGTTGTTGTTTGTTGTTTGTTCTTCTCTGGATGGTAGCTCCACATGTTTTCTTCATCCTGAGGATCTCACCACCTGCAACCCCAGCTGGCTCCTGACCAGGCCCATGACAATTGGTTTAGTCGGCAGGTTGCAGTGAGTGCCCCCAGTGCCCCTCCAGAGAAGCAGCCTGAGGAGGAAAAACCCAGGGTAGAGATGTGGATCCCAGCCTCCCTGTGGTTCCCAGTAGTGGAGGTTGAGCAGCCCTGGGAGGAACAACCCAGGGTGGAGGAGATATGGCCCCCATTCTCCCAGTAGCAGAGTATCTGGTGGCATAGACCCTGCCAGAGGATTAGGATGGTGTTTGTCCCCAGCCAGAATGAGATGAGGTACATCCTCAGCCAGAAGAAGCCCCGAAGGCTTTAAAAGTGCTAGAGTCACACATTCCAGCATGCATTGGCAACTCTGCAGGCTGGACAGAACATCCTGGCTGCAGCAGTGGAGGCAGACTTCAGGGGGCACAGTGACTGGCTTGGTCCAGGGAGGACTGGCATAGCAGCCTTGGACCATGCAGGTTTGATCACAGCAGGCTTGGTCAGGCTGCACAGTCCCCAGCAGCACAGGGTGAGTTAGGATACCAGTGGATGGCACAAGCTTTGGACCACCATGGTGGAGGTGGCTGGTGGGCGACTAGACTAAAGACTTGGCCGGGATAGCAGGTTAGTGGGGAAACAGCTGACCTGAGGCCACATGTGGAATTGACTATTTAGTGGACCCATGCAATGTGACAGTTTTTTGTGCCCCAGTGATTTTTGAGAATTGGACATTTGCCTCCTAAGCAATATGACATATTCCCCCATGCTGAGTATATCCTGGGGGTGGACATGTTACAGGGATTGACTGTGCAGACAACTACTGCAGTATTCCAGCTATGAGTGCATGTGGTAAAGGGTATTACTAGAAGACATTCCCATCATGCTCCCTTACAATTCCCCCAAGCCATGAGGATTGTGAATGTACGGCAGTGCAAGTTACCAGAGGGGCATGAGGACACTGGAAAATTATATTAAAGCTAGAATATGCAAGTGTAATACACCCAACTCATAACCCACTCAACTCTCCTGTGTGGCCAGTATGAAAACCTGATGGTTTCTGGTGCATGATGGAGGACTATCATGGGCTAAATAAAGTGACACCACCCTTGTATGCAATGGTACCCAACATTTCAGAACTGATGGATTGCTTGTCACATGAACAGGGACAGTGCCATTACATTGTAGCCTGTTGGAAGAAGCCTGAGGCTATATGGTTATACCATTGTATTGATGATGTTATGCTAACCTCTGATTCTCTTATAGAGTTAAAGGCAGCAGCATGCAATCTCCAAGTCACTCTCTAGGAATGAGGGTAGGTTGTCAATGAAGACAAGGTCCAGGGAACTGGGTATTCTGTCAAATTCTTGGGAGTTGTCTGATCAGATAAGACAAAAGTGATACCCAAAGCAGTGATAGACTGGGAACGGTCAAGCAGGTGATGCACAAAGCAGTGGTAGGGAATAAACAGTCAAACAGATATAGACATAACCTGACCTTTTGGGGTTATGGCAGAAACAAGGTGCTAGGAATAGCCCAATTGGATTTTGGTCACAGCTATGGGAAGGGGCAGAGGCCATTTATGCTGCCTTCTTAGCTTGTGAACCCATTACAGGTACTGGGTCAGTGTACAGAAAACCTACCCTATTGAAGGTTGGCTGAGGTCCTGGACTCAGACCCCTCAGACACGCATAGCTCAAACATCCACTCTGACAAAATGGAACACATACTTAAAGCAACAAGCACGGTTTTCTAGTAGCCCTTTGTATGAACAGTTAAATACTTGGCTGGGGCCAGTACAGTTCTGAGTGACAGCCCCCTCAGCACTCAGAAGTGGGAGATGCCCCAAGTCCCTATGTGTAAGGGAAAGCTTTGTTGGGGCCAGTGCATTTCTGAGCAACCACCCCATGGAATCCACAGAAGTGGGAGATGACCCAAATCCCTATGAGGAAGGGAGAGCCCCTATATCCATGGAAGTATGGTATATTGATGGCCCCTGTCAAGGGCAACTGCCCACGTGGGCAGCTGTGACCTTACAACCCACCACAGAAATGTTTTGGTATGAGACTGGTGCTGGATGCTCTAGACAATGGGCTGAACTCTGAGAAATCTGGTTAGTTCTCCTGAAGATTGGGCCCTTGTATGTCTGTCTAGACAGCTGAGCAGTTTACTGTGGACTAACCTTCTGGCTGTCCTAATGGGCAATACAAGACTGCTTGATTGGGTACCAACTGTTGTGGGGTAAGGATATGTTGGAGGACCTGTGGAAATGGAGCTTCCAGGAAGGAGCTACCATAAATTGTGTCCAAGGGTATAGGCCCCTGACAATGATGCTGCTGATGTTTTAGTGCAATCTCTGGAATGATTGAACACTTTAATAGACTCCTGAAGGCCTTGGCCCCCACATTGGAAGAGGTCATGCGCACAAGTACCCATGGCAGTGCAACCTCTCTGCACTGAGCAGGCCCCTTAGATAAGGCTATAGCAGAAATGCCCCATATTTTGAAGATATCAAGGCACTCCAAAGACTCCCAAGGTAATAGCAGGTCTACTCTGCACTTTGAAGATGACAGGGATATTGTAAGACTCCTCGGTACAACCACAGGTGAGGGGAGAAGCCCTCTTACTCCCTGCACCTAAGCCTTTGGGCCTGGGGCAGCAAGATGTCTGAGAGTGGCCCTGGCATGTGTAGAAGACATGGGTTGCACTCCTGGAGTCATGGGGCTTGGTACAGAAGGCCCAGTTGCAACTGGACCCTTGGATAGCTGCCTGGCCCTGCCCAGTACAGGTCACACGTCCTCCATGGGAAGAGGGCATGATTTTGGAAGGCACACAAGTCATAAGACTTGCCCATTCCCTTGTATTCTGTGGAGAATCTTTGCAAGACGAGCATGTCAGCGACATCCTCCTAGAAGGAAAGGACTTACCTATGATGGTTTCTCCTTTTGCCCTGAACTATTGTCCAGGTTAACAGCAGGAAAGCCTGCTTTCCTGGACACATACCTTTGTGAGACTGCATAACACCTTCCATTGCTGGGTCTGCACCAAGCTACCAGTGGAGGCAGTTGAAGGCCTCCCATGGTGAATTGTCCCTGCTACTGCTGACAACTAGATTACTTTGTGAACTTAGAACCACAGCAGCCCAGAATGGTATGAGCAATGCCGTATAAATAAGGGCTCATTGTGCCAAGACCATAATAATGCTCCCCACACCCCTGTTGGGATATGTTGTGGAAAATGGGTGGGGCTTGGTAATGGTGGAAACTTTAGAGCATATAAGCATAGCACCTTTTTGTATAGAGCAGGTGTAACAGTCTGTAACCACTCAAATTGCTGGATGGTTGCCTCAAGAATTATGTTACCTTTGTTTGTTCCAGGGGGTGGTACTATAGATGTAGAGTGGCAGGTAGAATCCTTAGCCCAACATGTTGTAGAAGCTTTAAATATGTCCTGATGGGCTCTATCGGTCTTTGGGCCCAATGTAGAGCTCCTAGGGTCAAATTCTGTACCGCATCCTATAGGGGATAGAGTGTGGGGGCCCAACGGGAGTATAGAATGGCAGTGACAGCATGATGCCATGCAGCCACAGAAACATGTGCCTCTTGCACAGTCGTGTGTGCACACATATCTTGCACGTGAGCATTGTAGTTATGTGCAATGAATAAGTGTAACACACTTGTGCAATGACCGAGCAAAATGTAACACGCATGCACAAGTCACTCTGATGTCGGCATGCACAATTTTGTGCAGAACCCTATATAAGGAAGAGGTCTGAAGAATAAAGTTGCTGTTTGCAGTTTGTTCTCCTCCGAATGGCAGCTCCATGTGTTTTCTTCATCCTGGGAACCTCACTGCCTACAACACAGCTGGCCCCTGACAGAGGGTCAAATGTGTGTGTGTGTGTGTGTGTGTGTGTGTGTGTGTGTGTGTGTATGTGTGTGTGTGTGTGTGTGTGTGAGACTGTGTATGTGTATGAATTGGAATTGGCTTTTTTTAGATCCAATGATCAGAATCCAATGGTTCATTTCAAGCTAAGACAGTAGTTTCATAAGTAAAAGATAATAGTCTCAAATGCTGTATGTAAAGTGTATAATTCAATAATTACACGATTCTAGGGAGATCTGTTACATTAATTTTAAGAATCCATTTATTTAACACTGTTCATCAGAGTAAACCACAACAACAAAAATTCTTATCAGTAGTTCATGTACAACAATATTGTAAGAAATATAAAATTAGCTTTTCTTATAAAAAAGACTAAACTAAACCACGAGGCATGCCATTGATGAATTCACAAAAATACATGATAGATTTTGTGCCTGATGAAGAAAATTTTGTATTTTCTTGTTTGGAGAAGAAATATTTTATTTTTTAATAAAAGTATCTCCTATTTTAAAAAATATGAAGTGTCAAATTAACAGTATGTTACTTAACAAAAATCAGGGGAAAGACTGGCAGAATTTTTATTGAGGAACTGCTATATTTTACTACAATTTAAGTTTTTATATTTCACAGGATATATTGGGATACAAGATGCATAATCCATGGGCTTCCACATTCTTCAGCAATTTTAAGTTTCTAATGAAGCAAGAGTTAGGTAAAAAATTACAGCAGATATTAAGTGAGTCGAATATCTCAAAGCCTACTTATTTTACCAAAGAATTAATTAAAATTTATACATTTTGTATTCAGATATTTTAAAACATTTTAAAGTCATATCCTATGGCTTATACACACACATATTTGTATGCCACAAAGATGCTAACAATATGCTTGTAACAAAATGAGTAAATAAATTTGAATTGGAATAATAAGAGTTCTTGATATAACCATAGTTCAAAAAAGTATGTCACTGACTCTTAAAGAACTATTCTATTAAAAATGGGTATTGTCAGAAAGAACTTTTCTTTTTTTATGGTGGTAGGGGTTGAACCCAGCCTTCACACATGCTCACCACTGAGCTACACTCCCAGCCTGAACTCCACCTTAAGTGAAAACACATAACAGACAAAACCTTTCCTAAAACAGCTCATCTCTTGACTTTCCCCAAATAATTTTATTTTCACCATTTTATTTTACTTCTTAACATTTAAGCTAGTTTGAACAATCTAGTTTTAAGTAATAATTTCTTTGTTTTCTGCCTTCAGATTCACATTCCTCTTACCCACTCATCCTCCTGATGCAAATTAACTTTTATAAAACAGAAATCAGATCATATTATTCCTGGCTCACTAAGCTGGTCCCCCCATGCCTACAGAATCAATACCCAATTCTTAAGCATGAAATTTAAGGATTTTTATTGTTTGGGTCCAGCCTGCCTATGATTTATCCTCCCTCCTTTCTGGATTACTAGTCATTCCCCAAGTCCACCTTCCCCATCAGCCCCTTGGATGGGCCTTGAGATGATGCTGTGTGACCAAGGGGTACAAAGTGAGTCCACAGGAAACACTCTAGAGATATAGCCTACACCCAGTTTATTCTTCAAAGCATCCATGTGCCTCCCTTTAAGTATGAATCAGACCCTAGTTCTTTATTTTAAATATACTTTTATTGGTGCATTGTAGCCATACATCATATTGAGGTTTAGTGTGATAGAAACATGTATGCACACAGCACCCGGTGCATTTCCCTCCAGATCCTGCTGGCTCCCTCCCCCTTTTCATTCATAATATTGAAATTGGTATTGATAGCTTCACAAATGTATATAGGATTATTTGAACTGGTTCCTTATCAAGTCTCCTCTTTCCCCTCCTCCCTCTTCAAGTCCCCTTCCATTATTCTACTGGTTTATCTCATTTATTTGAAGACTTTGTTTCCCGGTTTCTCTGTAGATTCCAAATATGAGAGTAAACATGACCTTTCACTTTCTGTACCTGGCAAATCTCACTTAGCATAATATACTCTAACTCCATCCATTTTCCTGCAAATGACATAACCTTGTTCTTTATGACTGAGTAAAATTCCATTGTGTGTATGTATACCACAGTTTCATAATCCAGTCATCTGTTGATAGACACCTAGGCTGGTTCCATAGTTTGGTTATTGTGAATTGTCAGAATATTATAGCAATACAAGCAGACCCTAGTTCTATGAGAGTACAAAGCTCCAAGAAATCATAGAAGGCTGGTCAATGGTCTCTCTCACTTGGACAAAAATGAAAAGAGATGTAATACATCCCTTCACATAGGGTTGGGGTGGGGGTTGGTTATAATGCATAGCAACCGAATAGGTCTTCCTAATTATTCTCTTCACAAGTCCTTCATTACCATATTTTGTTGAATCTGCTAAACCACCTATTTTAACATTCTCTAGTAATTTATATTTCACCAAGGAAGACAACCGACTGCCAAAATATGTATGGTGTACTATTGACTTTAAACTTTCAGAGTTGTCAAATGCCACTCACTTTTTCTCTTAGGGACATAGTGTTAAAGGAAGGATTTACAACCCAATTCTTTCTGAAGAAACTCACCTCCATAATTTTCATCTAATCTTGACCTTTTTATACCTTGGCTGGAGTTAGAGACTTAAGAATCATCTAATGGTCTTTTTGGTTACCTATTTTTTTTTTTTTGCAGTACCGGGGATTGAACGCAGGGGCATTCTACCTCCGCGCTACGCCCCCAGCCCTATTTTTTATACTTTATTTTGAAACTGGGTCTCACGAAGTTGCGGAGGGCCTCACTAAGGAGAGAGAGAGAGAGAGAGAGAGAGAGAGAGAGAGAGACAGGGAGAGAGAGAGAGAGAGAGAGAGAAAGAGAGCCGAGGCTGGCCGCGAACCCAGATCCTCTGGTCTCCGCCTCCCAAAGTACTGGGATTACAAGCGTGCGCCACCACGCCCGGCTCTCTCCTCATTTTTAAGACTCAGACAAAACATAACTTTTTGTAGAACGTTTCTCTGATCCTTATCTACCTAAATTCTTGCTGCCTAGTATAATAAACGACTTTTTATTTAGACTTTTACTGTATTTTGCTAATACCCATTATAAAACACTTTAGTACTTGATTTTATTCATATTTGCCCGTCTGTGTTTTTTGTTTGATTTTTCAGTGCTGAGGATTGAACCCAGGGGAATTCTACCTCTGAGCTACACACCCAGCCTTATTTATTTATTTATTTATTTATTTATCATTTTTAAACAGGGTTTCATAAGTTGCTGAGGCTGGCCTCCAAACTTTGATCCTCCTGTATCAGCCTCCCAAGTACTCGGATTACAAGCGTGCATTAGCACACTCAGTTTGAGTATTTTATTATGTGTGTTTTCAGTATCTAGACTACTGACTGGAAAACAGGCTTTGTATCTCTTGAAAGATTGAATGCATCGAATGTTAAAAAAACAGACACCATGCTATTTCAGCTGACACCCAACAAGGTTTGAATGTTTTCTTATTCTTATACACTTAATATCTAGTCTTTAAGTGTAAAGATTTACAAAATTAATTTTAATTGATCTAGAAGCGACTAGGTTTTTTAATAAAGATATAATGAATTAAATTCTAAGGACTTATTTTTAATCGTAAAAGTGAATTAATTTATATTGCAAAGTATGTACTGTCATGTGAATAAAAAATTTCACACAATACTGCCAGGCTATTATTTATTATTATTATTATTATTATTATTAATTATTATTTTACTTTCAAGGAATTTCACAAAAGAAACAAAATTGTGACTAGAGGTTGTTTGCAAATAAGAACATCATTATGCAAATCCTTCTAGTTTGGACAAGGTGTTTTCTATCACGGATATTGCTGGAGAAATATTAATACTTCTAGGTAACTAGATCTTTCTTATGCAGATTACTATTTTTTTAATTTGTCAAAATTACAATTACCAAATTTATGTAGTCTACAACTTTGTTGGTTCCAGTATTTTCAAGAATCTCTCCCTCAATTTGATAGGAATGACAAAACATTTTCATTAGGAATCCATTTGTTTTTGTCACTCTGAACTATATTATGATATGAAACTATAAGGAACCAATAAAAGTATATTTTAAAAATAAACCATTTAATAATTGTCTCTTAGAATGTGATAATGCTGTAAATCCTGAGCATTACTTCTGGATTCTTGTTTTTTGTTTTTTGGGTTTTTTTGGTTCTGGGCAGTCTACCTCCAAGCTACAACCCCAACCCCCACCCCCTTTTTACATTATTTTTTAATTTGCAATAGGGTCTTGCTAAGTTTCTGAGGCTGGCCTTGAACCTGTTATCCTCCTGTCTCAGCCTCTCAAGTACTATTATCACAGGCATGCACCACCATGCCCAGCAGCATTACTTTTTATGTGTTGGTTTTTATAGTTTTTAGTTTTACAGATAATTTTTTACCTTGATTTTTTTCTTTTTTCTTTCTTTATTTTTATATATATTCTTTTCTTTTTTTGCGGTACCGGGGATTGAACCCAGGGGCGTTCTACCTCCGTGCTATACCCCCAACCCTATTTTTTATACTTTATTTTGAAACCGGGTCTCACAAAGTTGCAGAGGGCCTCACTAAGGAGAGAGAGAGAGAGAGAGAGAGAGAGAGAGAGAGAGAGAGAAAGAGAGAGAGAACTGAGGCTGGCCGCGAACCCTGATCCTCCGGTCTCCGCCTCCCAAAGTGCTGGGATTACAAGCGTGCGCCACCACGCCCGGCCTCTATATATTCATTTATTGGTGCATTGTAATTATACATTTTGATAAGTGTCAGGGTAACAGAATCATAAATGCACACATTGCTCATTTAGCCCTCCGTCAAATCCCACCCTATTCCCTCCCCCTTCCCACCTTTTCGTGCTCGGCATAGTGATTGAGTCTTAAAAGTTTGTGTATATACATCATGTGCTTTAGTGTGTTTCCCTTCACCCCCTCCCAACCCCTTCAGTTAGGTCTCCTTCTTTGTTCATCTAAAGTTTTCTTCTTCTTTGTCTGGAGTCCCTTCTAAGTCCCATTCTCCCAAGCTTCCATATATTAGGGAGAACGTCCGACTTTTCACTCTTTGTGACTGACTAATGTCACTTAGCATAATGTTCTCTAGTTCTCTTCATTTCCCTGCAAAGGGTGTAATTTTGTTCTTCTTTATGGCTGCATAAAATTCCATTGTGTACATATCCCATAGTCTTGTAATGCATTCATCTGTTGATGAACACCTTGGCTGGTTCCAAAGTTTGGCAATTGTGAATTGTGTAGCTATAAACGTAGATACACATGCATTAGTCTGGGAGTTTGGTTTCAGTTCTTTTGGGTAGATGCCTAGAAGTGGTATTGCTGGGTCATATGGTAGGTTCATTCCCATTCTTCTGAGGATCCTCCACACTGTGTTCGAAAGTGGTTGCACTAGTCTGCAATCCTACCAACAGTGTATTAGAGTTCCTACTTCTCCACATCCTCATCAGATATGTTATTTGTGTTTTTAATGATTGCCATTCTAATTGGGGTTAGGTGAAATCTCAGGGTAGTTTTGATTTGCATCTCTCTGACTGCTAATGATGTTGAATATTTTTTCATACATTTATTGGCCATTTGTATTTCTTCTTCTGTGAAGTGCCTATTTAGTTCACTTGACCATTTTTTGACCGGGTTTGTGTTCTTGTGGTGATTTTTTTTAAGTTCTCTGTATATTCTAGATGTTAGTCCTCTGTCAGAGGAGGAGCTGGCAAAAATCTCCCATTCTGTCCACTCTCTGATGAGGTTATTTATTGTTTCCTTTGCTGCACAAAAGCTCTTCAGTTTAATGCAATCCCACGTATTGATCCCCATTTTAATTCCCTCTGCCTTTGGGGTCTTGTTGAGGAAATCTTTACCTGTGCCTATGTGTTGAAGTGTTGGACCTACACCCTCTTCAGGTAGCTGCAAGGTCTCTGATCTGATTTCTAGGTCTTTGATTTGTCTTGAATTGACTCTTGTAAAAGGTGAGAAAGTGGGGTTTATTTCAATTTTTCTGCATATGGCTAGCCAGTTTTGCCAGCACCATTTGTTGAAGAGGCTATCTTTTTTCCAGTGGATGTTTTTAGCCCCCTTGTCAAAAATCAATTGGCTTTAGGTGTGTGGATTTGTTTCAGAGTCTTCTATTCTCCTCCATTTGTCTATGTGTCTGCATTTGTGTCAATACCATGCTGTTTTTATTACTATGGCTTTCTAGTATAGTTTGAAGTCATGTATTGTGATGCCTCCTGCATGATTCTTGTTGCTGAGAACTACTTTGGCTATTCTGGGTTTTTTGTTTTTCCAAATGAATTTAAGGACAGATTTTTCTATGTCAGTGAAGAATGACTTTGGTAATTTAATGGGTATTGCATTGAATCTGTAGATCACTTTTGGAAGAATGGCCATTTTGATGATATTTATTCTTCCTACCCAAGAGCATGGGAGATCTTTCCATCTTCTAAGATTTTCAATCTCTTTTTTCAGTGTTTTATAATATTAGTTTTAGAGGTCTTTTACCTCCTTGGTTAGGTTTATTCCCAAGTGTTTTATTGTTTTGGGGGATATCAGGAGTGGAAATGTCTTCTGGATTTCTTTTTCAGTGGATTCATGGTTGGCATTCAGAAAAGCATCTGATTTTTTAAGATTTATTTTGTATCCAGACACTTTGCTGAATTTGTCTATCAGTTCTATAAGCCTTTTGGTTGAGTTTGTTGAATCTTCTAAGTATAATATCATGTCATCTGCAAATAGAGATAGTTTCAGTTCTTCTTTTCCTATTTGTACTCCTTTGATTTCCTTCTCTTGCCTTATTGCTCTGGCTAGAGTCTCAAGTACTGTATTAAAAAGAAATGGTGACAGTGGACATCTTTGTCTTGTTGCTGATTTTAAGGGGAACTCTCGAAGTTTTTCTCCATTCAGTATGATGTTGGCTGTGGGCCTATTTTATATTGCCTTTATGATGTTGAGATATATTCCTTCTATTCTGATTCTCTGCAGTATTTTTAGCATGAATGGATGCTGGATTTTATCAAATGCTTTTTCAGCATCTATTGAAATGATCATGTGATTTTTGTCTTTAGTTCTGTTTATGTGGTGAATTACATGGATTCTTTTACGGATGTTGAACCAGCCTTGCATCCCTGGGATAAACCCGACTTGGTCATGATGTATAATTTTCTTGATGTGGTTTTGAATGCATGTTGCTAGTATTTTGTTTAGAAGTTTTGTGTCTAAGTTCATCGATGATATGGGCCTGTAGTTTTCTTTCCTTGAGCTGTCTCTATTCAGTTTTGGTATTAATGTGATATTGACTTTGTACAGTGTTTTTGGGAGAGTCCTCTTTCTTTCTATTTCATGGAATAAATTGAGGAATATTGGCATTAACTCTTCTATAAAGGTTTTATAGAATTCACCTGGGAGACCATCTGGATCTGGGCTTTTCTTTTATGGTAGGCTCTTTATTGCTGCTTCAATCTCTTTGATTGTTATTGGTTGGTTTAATTTTTCTATATCTTCTTGATTCAATTTGGGAGGGTTGTATGTGTCTAGAAATTTGTCAATTTCTTCTAGGTTTTCCATTTTGTTTGAGTATATCTTTTCAAAATAGTTTCTGATAATCCTATGGATTTCTGCACTGTCGGTGGTGATATCTCCTTTTTTTCATCTCTCATTTTGGTAATTTGGGTTGATTCTTTCTTTTGATTAGGTTGGCTAATGGTTTGTCTATCTTGTATATTTTTTCGAGAAACCAGCTTTTGGTTTTGTTGATTTTTTGTATTTTTTTATTCTCTACCTCATTGATTTCTGCTATAATTTTAATAATTTCCTGTCTTCTACTAGCTTTGGGGTTAGACTGTTCCTGCTTTTCAAGGGCTTTCAGGTGTGTCATTAGGTTGTTTATTTGGTGCTTTTCAATTCTACTTAATGTGAGCACTCAGTGCTATGAATTCCTCTCTTAATACTGCTTTCAATGTGTCCCAGAGACTTTGATATGTTGTTTCCCTATTTTCATTTGTTTCTAGGAATTTCTTTATTTCCTCCCTTATTTCCTCTTTGACCCATTCTTCATTCAGCAGTGTGGTGTTCAGTCTCCATGTGTTTATGAGATTTCTCTGTGTCTTCTTACAGTTGATTTCTAGTTTCATTCCATTATGGTCTGAAAATACGCAGGGGATTATGTCACATTTCTTGAATTTGATAGTACTTGCTTTGTGGCCTAGGATATAGTGTATTTTAGAGAAGGTTCCATGAGCAGCTGAAAAAAAGGTGATTTTAGCTGTAGTTGGGTGGAATATTCTGTATGTGTCTAGATATATTTGGCCTATGGTGTTCCTTAGGTCTGAGGCATCTTTACTGAACTTTTGTCTTGAAGATCGATCGAGTGGTGTGAGAGGAGTGTTGAAGTCTCCCAATATTATTGTATTAGGATCTATGTGTGACATAATGTCATGTAGAATTTGTTTTATGAAATTGGTCGCACCATTATTCGGGGCATAAATGTTGACTATCATTATATCCTCTTGCTGGATTGTTCTTTTTATTAGTAAAAAGTGACCTTCTTTGTCTCTTTTGATAAGTTTAGGCTTGAAGTCTAATTTGTCTGATATCATAGTTGCTACTCCTGCTTGTCTTCATGTTCCACTAGCATGGATTACCTTGCTCCAGCCTTTTACCTTTAGTTTCTGAGTGTCTTTTTTTATGTTTTTATTGGTGCATTGTAGTCTCACATCACAATGAGTATCAGTTTGGTGTTAACATACATGCACACAGCTCTTGGTGTCCCTCCCCCCGCCTCCCTCCCACCCCCACCCACATGTAGCACTGAGAATGATGTTGGTATAATCTCATATATACACATTGTTTATGACAGTAATTCCATAGATTCACTTCTTTCTTACCCTTCCCCTTCCCTTGTACCCCT
>PVJS01034012.1:0-21829 GCA_004027185.1 Glis glis
TTTTTTTTTTTTTTTTGGCGGTACTGGGGATTGAACCCAGGGGCGTTCTACCTCTGCACTACACCTCCGGCCCTATTTTTATACTTTATTTTGAAACCGGGTCTCATGAAGTTGCGGAGGACCTCACTAAGTAGAGAGAGAGAGAGAGAGAGAAACAGGGAGAGAGAGAGAGCTGAGGCTGGCCGTGAACCTGGATCCTCCAGTCTCCGCCTCCCAAAGTACTGGGATTACAAGCGTGTACCACCACGCCCAGCAGTGAGACCCTATTTCAAAATAAAAAAAATAAAATAGGTCTGGGGGTATAGCTCGAGGTTCAATCCCCCACTACCAAAAAAAAAAAAAAGTTGGCTCTGGGTTTGGCTGCAGATTGTCTGCTTTTTAAGACAACCAAAAACTGGCAAATGGTTCAATGACAGTGACAGCTGAGGGGATGAGGTCTTCTTTCTCTCTGGGTCTGTCCTGTAAGCTCTGTCTTTAAAGCAATCAATTATACTAGGAAGGCATTTCTAAAGAGACCAACTTGAAACAACCTTGGGCTGCGGACATCGCTCAGTGGTGGAGCACATGCTTAGCATGCATGAGGCCCCGGATCAGATCCTCAGCACCACTAAAATAACATAACATGAATAAAACAAGAAACCACCTTCTCTAGGCTGTTTTATCTAGTGCTCCCCTTCCCAGGAAGGCATCTCTCTTACTAAATTGGATATTCCTGTACCAATTTACACTCTTGCCAACAGTGCAACAGTGTAGGGTCCTTTTCCCTACATAATACTGGCCATGATCAGTTTCGAAAATTTTTGCCAATAGCATGGACAAAATTATCTTATCCTTGCTTGTATTTCTCTGATTAGTTAGGCTGAAGGTATTTCCACATTTTTTTCTGAGTATCATCTGCTTGTATCCCTTGTCCATTATCCTATTCTATTTCTCTCTCTCTTTTCCTGTTGAACCCAGGGGTATTCTACTTCTGAGCTACACCCCTAAGCCCTTTTTAAATTTTTTGTTTTGAAACAGGGTCTCTCTAGGTCACTGAGTCTTGCTAAGTTGCTGAGGCTGGTCTTGAAACTGATCCTCCTATCTCCGCCTCCCAAGTAATAGGATTACAGGCATGTGCCATCACACCTGGCTATTCATTCATTCTTTCTTTTTGTGTGTATCTATGTGTGTGTGGTACTAGGGATTGAATTCAAAGACATTCTACCTCTGAGGTACACCGTCAGTCCTTTTTTTACATTTTGTTTTGAAACAGAGTTCACTAGGTTGCTGAGATCTCGCTACATTGCTGAGGCTGTCCTTGAACCTGCAATTCTCCTGTTTTAGCCTCTCAAGTATTGGGATTACAGGAATGTGCCACCATGCCCAGCTTATTCTTTTTTTCTTAACAAATATTTTATGGTTTTTAACCTCTTTGTTTTTCACGTTAGATCTTCTTCCTATCTGTTTCATGCCTTTAAGTTTGTGTATAACATATATATGGGATTGAATCCAGAGGCATTTTACCTCTGAGCTACACCCCCAGCCCTTCTTATATTTATTTATTTATTTATTTATTTATTTATTTATTTATTTATTTATTGGTACTGGGAATGGAACCCAGGGGTGTTCTACTTCTGAGCAACACCCCCAGTCCTACTTTATTTTTTATTTTGAAACAGGGTCTCACTAGGTGGCTGAGGGCCTAAGTTGCTGAGGCTGGCCTCGAATCTGTGATCCTCCTGTCTCAGTTTCCCAAGTACTGGGATTACAGACATGCACCACCACACATGGCTTATTTATTTTGAAACAGGGTCTTGCTAAGTTGCTGAGGCCTTGAACCTGAGATCCTCTTCCCAGACTCCCAAGTCCTGGGATTACAGGCATGCACCCCCATGTCTGACTAGGACATCTTTTATCATACAGAAAGGGACCTATGCAGTTTCTATTTATTGGAATTTATGGAGATTTTGTTTCCTAGTACGTGGTCAAATTATCAAAGGGTTATATGTTTGGTAATAATATATATTTTAGATTGGGGATGTAACTCAGCAGTAGAGTGCATGCTTAGCATATGCAATGCTCTGGGTCCAATCCCCAGCACCATCAAAAACAAATAAATAAAAACAAAAGCTGGGCATGGTAGTGCATGCCTATAATCCCAGTACTTGGGAGGGTGAGACAGAAGAATTGTGGGTTTGCTGCCAGCCTGGGCAACTCAGTGACTCCCTGTTTCAAAACAAAGAATAAAAAATAGGGCTGGGCGTGTAGCTTGGAGGTAGAATGCTCCTGGGTTCAATCCCCAGTACCACAAAAATAAATAAATAAATTAATTAATTAATTAATAGGGCTGGGGGTATAACTTGGAGGTAGAATGCTCCTGGGTTAAACCCCTAGTACAAAACAAACACACAAATAAATAAAAAGAGAATAATATATATTCTGCCTGCTGGTTACAAAGTTCTACTTAAATTTATTAGATCAAACTTATTAAACAGTTACTCATATCTTCCTGCTTGCTTGCCTGTCCATTTTATCTATTAATCTTGTGAAAGAGTGTATTATAGTTTCCTACTCCATTGGTTTATTAAATTCTCATTGTGTCTAACAGTTTTTGCTTTGACAATATCAAGGTTACACTGTCAGTTACATTAAGGACATGATTGTGAAAACTTCTTTGTGAATGTTAATTTTTATCAATATAAAATGTTTCTCTTGTTCTATTAAAAAATAAAATAAAAACAAAAGCAATCCGCAAGTTCTCAGGGGCACAGTGGAAAGGCTGTGGGCAGAGCAAGAGTCAGGAAGTGGCAACTCTGTCACGCCGTGGGCTTCATGACTAGGTAAACTGCTTAACGACTTCATGTATAAAATGCCTCAATTTTATAACTTTTTGTTTTTCATGGTATTGGGGATTAAACCCAGAGTCTCATGCATGTTAAGCATGCTACACCTCCAGCCCTGGCTAAATTTTAAAGGGATCCTTTCAGACCTCAAAACTCTTGTGATTAGAGGACCTGGGGTAGGCTGTGGGGTGGGAAGAGTAACTTACCAAAGCTGTAACTTCCAGTTAGCATCCGACTGGCTGGCAGTGAGGGTGGAGAAGGGTGGATAGAGGAAGGGAGAGAGAGAGAGCGGGAGTCACTGGTTTGTTCCCAGACACCTGGTTTTTATAGCCCCCAGGATGTCCAAAGGAAGAAAGGCAGCCTCGAGGCTACAAAGACTGATGTCTGGGAGCTTAAGGAGAAATCAAATGCTTTTTCCTTTTTTCTTTGGTACTAGGGATTGAACCCAGGGGCATTCTACCTCTGAGTTACACCCCTAGCCCTTTTTCTTAAATTTTGAAACAGGGTCTCTAAGTTGCTGAGGCTGACCTCAAACCTACGATCCTCCTGTCTCAGCCTCCCATGTACTGGGATTATAGGCATGCACCATCATGGCCAGCCAGAACTGAATACTTTAAGAAGGTCTTGAGAGTCTCCAGTGATTGCTAACACGACATGGAGTTTACAGGCCTTTGCTTTTAGAAGGATGGGTAGGGACTTGTGTGGAGACTACCTTGAACTCGACCCAGCCCCTTGATCGTTTGAGGCAGTGTATCAGAGCATTTTAGAGGAAAGTTCCCATCCACGTTCAGTTTGTCTACTACTCAGGTCTTCTGTGGTTTCCAGTCAGAGATTTCCTAGTGTAGAACCCACACAGCCTCTGCTGTAATTGCAGTCGTTTTCCCCTTACATGGAAAATAGAACCACAGCTCCCCTTCTCCCTGACAGGCAGGGGTCAGCCTTCCTGGAGCTGCTTCTCTGTGTTGCTTCTTTCGTACAGTTCTCTGGATCAGGGAGGATATAAATGAAGGATGAGGTATGGATGTAGACGGCTGATGCATTGGAAGAGGGAAAGGAAACCAGTGGGACAGTTTACCTGCAGGAGTTGGCTGGGCCTGGAACGGGGCTTGGCCTGCTGGAGGGAGACTTCCGAAGGCAGAAGAGCTGGGGCTGCTGCCAAATGCATCGAAATTGGCAAAGCCCCCATGGGATGGTGTCTGGACTACAGGTGGATGAAATATAGAGGTTATATAGGGAAACATATATATGCATATCAACAGAGTATATCTGCTAATTCTAAAGGCCAAAAGCCACTCTTAGGAGACATCTGCTTTCCACAGGGCCCTCTTCAGAGGGAGAAGGCAGGATCGTGAGGATGAGAGCCAGACACATGGGGGAAAGGGACACCCAGAAGCCTCCAAGTTCACTCCCTGCCATCTCTACTCCATGGGGCATTAATGTTTTTGTCAGGGTCTAGTTTGGAGCAGGATCATGTGAAAAAAACTTTTTGGTGGGGGAAAGGACTTGAAAAAGAAAAAGGAAAACTAGGTATCACTTTGTTCAACTCTCTACTGGATATTGCTGATGTCTGGGAAGAGGGCAGGAGAAGTGAAACACATGATTAATCCCTTTCCTCCCATTTTAATAGAGAGAAATAAAAATAAGGCTCATTCAGTGTTCTAAAAGGAGGTGCTAGGGGCCCCCAATTGTAATGCTTTATGACCAAACTCCCAAATATGATCCCTGCCATACTATTCGACCTCAACCCACCCAGCCACACTGCTTCACAATGACCATCATGTGCTTTGGTGTGAAAAGATCTAGCACCATGAAACAAGTTGGGCGCCCCAAGGGACTGACTGTCTTGTGTTATAGGTGCGGGTGCTGTAGGGAGGTTCTCGCCTGAGGTCCTACTTACCCCCAAAGGCAGGGAATGCGGCGAAGGCTGGTGCCACCTGGGGAGCAGCAAAGGGGTCTCCACCGATGTCTGCCAACAGGTCAGTGCTGGCTTTCTTAGCAGAGGAGTGGGGAGGAGGCTGGGAGCCCCGGGCCTGGACTGACCGAGCCTGAGACTGGTTGACAGGCTTGGAGGAAAGAATTGTATATGGCACTTAGAATCCTAGACAGGGCCCAGACCCCTCACAGTTCTCCAGGTTGTCCCCCCACAGGCAGATGGAGCGGGCAGAGAGTAACTGTCCTGAGGGTTTCCCTGGCAGAAGATGCCTTAGCTTACTAACTCAAAAACATCCTCATCTTCTTAGTACACCAACTTCCAGAACTGCAAATTTTAGAGTGTTTTAAAGTAACCCTGAGATACACATGAATGTGGCCAATACTACCCTGGAGTTGCTACCTCCTCAGCTTCCCCAGGTACTGGAAGTGGTGTCTTGGCCCCTCTGTGTTTCCTTGTGGAGAATGGAATTGGAATTGATACTTCGACTTCCTTAAATACCATTTCCTGTTGGGTTCCGTCTTCCAAAAGATAGGATGCCCACAGGCGACAGAGGCAAGCTATAGGAAACAGCAGGGCTGAGAACCAACTCACTTTTCCTGTACTGTTGTCTGCAAAGTCCAAGGGGTTTGATTTAGAAAAGTGACTCCCCTGTCTCACGCCCTATCTAACCCAAATCTCAGCATAAACCTGAAAGGCAATTCTTCAGAGTTACCTGGCTTGAAGTGAAGGCAGCATCCGTGAGAGATGGCACCGGATCTCCCAGCAGTGTCCTCACGGGCTTCCCTTCTGGGATGGAGCCCTGGACAGGGGTGGAAGCACTGCCTTTGGTATAAGTGGGCCCCTTGACTTGGTCTGGGGGGACATACCTTTGAGAAACAATAGTTAGGCTGTAAATAGAGCTAAAACCTTGGACCGTACTCAGCTTAAGTGCCTGGAAACAGGTTACAGGGGTCAAAGTTCTTTCTCATATTTTCTTTACTGATTCTCTTTTTAGGAATAATAGGAATTTAGCAACTTGGCAAATTTCTGCCTCTCTTGAGTGTGCCCTTGAGCATTTTGTGTGTGTGTGCGCGCGCCTGTGTATGTGCAGTACTGGGGATTGAACCCAGGGGCAATCTACCTCCAAGCTACACCCCAGCTCTCTTTTTTATTCTTTATTTTGAAACGGGGTCTCACTAAGTTGCAGAGGGCCTCACTAAGTAGCTGAGGCTGGCTGCAAACCTGGATCCTCCTGTCTCAGCCTCCCAAGTACTGGGATTACAAGCGTGCACCACCACACCCGGCTCCACCCCCCTTTTTAATTAATTAATTAATTTTTATTTTGTGGTACTGGGGATTGAAGCCAGGGCATTCTACCTTTGAGCTACACCCCCAGCACTATTTTATTTTTTATTTGGAAACGGGGTCTCACTAAGTTGTTGAGGCTCAGTAAATTGCTAAGGCTAGCTTCAAATCTGTAATACTCCTGTCTCAGACTCCGAAGTACTGGGATTATAGGTGTGCGCCACCACATCCATCTTTTATTTTTAATTTTGAGACAGGGTCTTGCTAAATTGCTGAGGCTGGCCTTGAACTTGCAATCCTCTTGTCTCAGCCTCCCAAGTAGCTGGGATTACAGACATGCACCACTGTTCTCACCTGCCCTGAGCATCTTGATGCTCATTTTTTTCTGCAGAAAAGTAGTTCGCTCTAGGTAGTACTTACTTTCCTCCTCTTTTGACATCTCAAACCATCTTTGTTCCAAGTAATAATACATGGCTAATGCTGATAGACTGGTGATCCTATTTTTCAACTTCTTTTTTTTTTTTTTTTGTAGTACTGGGGATTGAACCCAGGGGCATTCTACCTTGGAGCTACACCCCAGCCCTATTTTTGTTCTTTATTTTGAAACAGGGTCTCACTAAATTGCAGAGGGCCTCACTAAGTAGCTGAGGCTGGCTGCGAACCTGCGATCCTCCTGTCTCAGCCTCCCAAGTACTGGGGTTACAAGTGCGCCACCATGCCCGGCTCCCATTTTTCAACTTCTTATTGAGATCGCTCTTTTTACTTTTTGGGTGTTTCTTCAGATTCCTCCTTATCAGTCCACAAAGAAGGTGTCTGTACCTCATCCTCTTGGTGCTCATGATCTATCCTGTCCTCTAGCTCCTAATACTTCTGATAAAAATCTCCCCCCACTATAGCACACGTGGTCCCTACTCTGGAAGCATCTTAATTTTGATGAGGAACTCAAATGTGGTTTTATCTATGTCAATCCACTTTCTCTCTGCATTCTCTTCTCCACCTTCTCCACATCCCACCTCCAAGATGCACAAGCCCCAAAGATCAAACAGTAGGAGAGAACCTGGGAAGAGAAAAGGCAAGGAGAATGGGTGCTATTTTATTCATCAGTAAAACAGAATATCTATAAACCATGAATGAAATGATGGGTTAAAAGCATAAAGCTTAGCTGGGCGTGGTGGCGCACGCTTGTAATCCCAGTACTTGGGAGGCTGAGACAGGAGGATCGCAGGTTTGCGGATAGCCTCAGCCACTTAGTGAGGCCCTCTGCAATTTAGTGAGACCCTGTTCCAAAATAAAGAATAAAAAATAGCCGGGCGTGGTGGCGCACGCTTGTAATCCCAGTACTTTGGGAGGCGGAGACCAGAGGATCCGGGTTTGCGGCCAGCCTCGGCCCTCTCTCTCTTTCTCTCTGCCTGTCTCTCTCTCTCTCTCTCTACTTAGTGAGGCCCTCCACAACTTCGTAAGACCCAGTTTCAAAATAAAGTATAAAAAAATAGGGCCGGGGGCGTAGCGCAGAGGTAGAACGCCCCTGCGTTCAATCCCCAGTACCGCAAAAAAAAAAAAAAAAAAGAATAAAAAATAGGGCTGGAGGTGTAGCTTGGAGGTCGAATGCCCCTGGGTTCAATCCCCAGTACCACACACAAAAAAATAAAATAAAATAAAAGTATAAAGCTTAGCCCAGTATGGTGTGCACGCCTGTAAACTTAGTACTTGGGAGGCTAAGACAGGAGGATCACGGGTTTGATGATGGCCTCAGCAACTTAGTGAGGCTCTCAGCAACCTAGCGAGCACCTGTTTCAAAACAAAACAAAAGGGCTGGGGGTGTAGCTTAGAGACAGAATGACCCTGGGTTCAATCTCCAGCACCAAAGGGGGAAAAAAAAAGCATAAAGCTATAGGATGCGTGCTTTCAGCCATCTCCCTGCTTCAATCAGTCTATGGTCTTCCTAAGACATCAACATTGCTGGGCAAAACAGTGGCTGGACAACAAGTTGTGTTCTCATGTTGACTTATTATTTCCAAGTCAGAATTCAGCCCTAATGGAACCAGTGAAACCCAAACCTGGCCTCTGAGAGCAGCCCGAATTCTAATTTGGAAATGGAACTGTAAAATGAAGCGTGACTTGGACACATGTCTCCACTGCACTCTCTTTTCTCCCCTTACCATCTTTTCTTCTCATATTTCTCCTGGAGAAACTCCTTCACCTTCTGAGGATCCCTGGAATCTGGTATTAAAGATGTCCGAGCATCAAAAAGACCCAGCCAAATCTTTCTGCAAACCTGAAGGAATGGAGCCAAGTGACAGAGGAAATGGAGCAGGAAGCATGAAACATGAAAGATACTGTCAATGTATCTTTCATCGGTGTGCCACTTTCAATATCTATGGAGCTTGGATACAGTGCTAACATCTGGGTAGACCTACAAACCAGACACGATCTCTGTCCTTACAGAGTTTATACTCTAATGGGGAGGTCATAATTACAATTACATATTATGATGCACACTGAAAAAGGAAAAGAGAGAGCCATGAGAATTCTGGAGAACTAAATTTGGATGGGGGTGAGGTCAGGGACAATTTTAAGAGCCCTCAATGTGAACCAATCACCTGCAAGCTAGAAGTAGTTCTTGAACCAAGGACAGCAACTTCCAATCAGCAGATTTAGCTGGAGGAAGGGTTTTAACTCACTTTCAAATAAATGACATGAACTTAAACTTGGGTAGTTAAGGCTCAAGGCAGCAGAGCAACCTCAGCTCCACTCAGAGGCTGGCGCAGTCAACTCTGAATGCTCACCAACACAGACCTCTAACCCTTTCCTCCTTAGTGCCCGGGGGCCACGCCTATAGAGATGTTGCTCCTGCCTCTGATTCCTCAAAAGGGGGCTTAGACAAACTACAATTTATATAATTAAAATTCTATAAATATACAAATATATATACGTCAAAAAAGCTCACATACAAAAAAATTAAGAGAAACCTAACCCCAAAACAAAACTGGGATTTTGCTATCCTCTTGAGGCAAAGCTCTGATGCCGGACAGGGCAACTGCAGCCTTCTATCCGTTCCCTCAAGGGTGACTCACCTCATTTCCACGAGACTGCAGGAATACCACTTCAGGCTCAGTGAAAGTTGTCATGGAGATGGACTTGACACGATGAGGGGGGTTCAGGCCTCTCCTGTGGGGGAAGAAGAGAAAGCCAGAGAAGTATAATGCAGTTAGCACTGCAGGTCTGCTGATGGGAAGAGGGGGCGGGGAGGAGGAATAAAATAACAGCACACAAACTAGGCTCGCACTAGAAAGAGCCCCCACCCAGGGCTGGGGCTGTGCCTCAGGGGTAGAGCACTTGCCTAGCATGTACAAGGCCCTGCATTTGATTCACAGCACTGGGGAATCAAATAGCTTTTGGAAGTAGCTTTGGGTCTCATTTCAAGGAAAAAGAAAAATAAGAATGTTTTGGAGCCTTTGAATAAGAGACAATGGAGAGTCAGGGACAGTGTGACCTGATCATTCGAAGAAGCAAGGCAGAGCCTGCACTCCAGAAGCTTCTGCTAGTCTGACTCAGATCCCAACAGGTCCAGTGTTCAGCCTGCAGGCTGAGGGGCTACCTCCAGGAACTCAGACATTCGACCAGTCCCATTTCCTGTTTTGCTATTGTTTTAAACCTGCAGCACATCCCAAGGTCCCAGAGTCCACGAAAACACAAATCCCTCAAGCATGAGGGGAAAGCAAAAATGAAGGCCTGTAACGATTCCTGATAACAGTAACAAAGCTAGGATATGGTGACCCTAAGCCAGATCCCCTCTCTTGTCTCCACAGAAGGGTGGAGTGTGAGTGGGGACGGAGAATGTCCCTCTCTTTCAGGAAGCCATTGCTGGAAGAGAAATACTCCAGGCTTTCTTCTTTCTAGATCTTTCAATAAAGCAGGAAGAAGTCATGTTCAACTATGAGATATGAGAATCGCACAGGCCAGGAATACACATCCTGCAGCGATGCTTTTGTGCTTGCTCCGTGGGTTCTGCTAACTCCCTGGGAATCCAGTTCTGCCCACAGGAACCCTGTAGAGTACAGCAGAAAAGACACCTTCCTTACCCCCACTTGACTGCTCTCTGGAATGTTCTAATAGGGGAGACTGGGATAAATCAAATGAGGCTTCATGGGTTCCCCTTTCCTTACACCTTAAGTTTCACTCTGGTTTAGACATACTGCCTTTGTTATAGTAAAACAAAACTGGCTGGGCTTGGTGGCGCACACCTGTCATCCCAGTACTTGAGAGGCTGAGACAGGAGGATCACAGGTTCGAGGCCAGCCTTAGGACTTGGTGAGGCCCTCAGCAACCTAGCAAAACCCTGTTTCATAAAAAAAGGGAGGAGACTGGGGATGTAGTTCAGAGACAGAGAGCCCCTGGATTCAATCCCCAGTTCAAAAAAACCCAAAACTGGCCAAACAAAACAAATAAACTAGACCTGGGAGTGAAAGATCACAGACACATACAGGAAAGAGAGTCTGAGTTGATGCGACCTTTTTGGACTTAAAAACTGGACAAATTAGCCGGGCATGGTAGCGCATGCTTGTGATCCCAGTACTTGGGAGGCTGAGACCAGAGGATCCGGGTTCGCGGCCAGCCTCAGCTATTTAGTGAGGCCCTCCGCAACTTAGTGAGACCCTATTTCAAAAATAAAGAATAAAAATAGGGCTGGGGATATAGCTCGGAGGTAGACTGCCCCCGGGTTCAATCCTCAGTACCAAAAAAAAAAAAAAAAAAACTAGGCAAATTTAGCTGGGCGTGGTGGCAAGCATACTTGGGAGGCTGAGAAAGGAGGATCCCAGATTCAAGACTAGCCTCAACAATGTAGTGAGACTCTCAGCAACCTAGCGAGGCCCTGTTTCAAAAAGTAAGACGGGTGTGGTGGCGCACGCTTGTAATCCCAGTACTTGGGAGGCTGAGACAGGAGGATCACAGGTTCGTGGCCAGCCTCAGCAACTTGGGCCCTCCACAACTTAATGAAACCCTGTTTCAAAAACAAAAAACAAAATAGGGCTGAAAGTGTAGCTCAGAGATAGAATGCCCTGAGTTTAATCCCCAGTACCACAAAAACAAATAAATAGATAAATAATTAAAAAGGGCTGGGGGTGTAGCTCAGAGGTAGAATGCCCCTGGGTTCAATCCCCAGTACCCCCCCCCAAAAAAAAACCCTGGGCAAATTTAGATGTTAAAACTAAAGTCAAATAGGGCTGGGACCAGTGGTGCAAGCCTGTAATTCCAGTATTTGGGAGACTGAGACAGGAAGATCACAGGTTCGAGGCTAGCTCAGCAACTTAGTGAGGCCCTGTTTCAAAATAAAAAAAGAAAATGGCTGGGAGTGTAGTTTAAAGATAGAATGCCCCAGGGCTCAATCCCCAGTACCAAAAAAATTAAAGTCAAGTCGAGCCTCCATATCTATGGGTTCTACATCCATAGATTTAACCAATTGTGGATTGAAAATATTTGGGGGGGAAAATAACTTGCATCTGTACTAAACATATACAGACTTTTTTGTCATTATTCCCTAACACTACAGTAGAACAATTATTCACAGAGATAGTATTTACATTGTATCAGTTATTATGAGTAATTTATAGACAATTTAAAGTATCCCGTAGAAGTGAGTAGGGTCCATGCAAATACTATGCTTTTTTATATAAAGGACTTGATCACCTATGGATTTTCCACGGGAGTTGGGGGGTACCATTCCCCCCACAGATACCAAGAGAAGACTGTAAATCTGTTATAGAATCCTGGCTGACATCCTCAGGAAAACAAAGGGAGAAGGAAGAGATAACATTTACCAAATGGAAATCCTAAGAATTCATAAAGAAGGTGGAGAAAACACACATTTGTGCTCACAGTTGCACACACAGAACAAAGGTGCTCCTGCCAAGTCTGGGAGAATGGCAGTGAATGTGTCAGTGTAAGTGACAGGAGGGGCAGGAATGGGGGACAGATGACATGGTGCAAAGTGAACAGTGAAGGGCGGCGGCTGTTTTGGATGATAAATTACTCATTAAGGGACTCTAACAAAGGACAGGACAGGGGAGGCTATAGTCGAGGTCGTTTTCAGTAATTCTGCCGCTAGACTTTTAAGTAAAGGGTCTCAAAATGCCTTTATAAAAAGACAAGCAATATCAAAGAGGACTGATGCCCTAAGGAAAGATAAGAGCTGGGGAGCCAAAAGTAAGGCTTTGGTCCTATACATCAAATAATAATAGCTCTCTCTCTCTCTCTCTCTCTCTCTTCAATACTGGGAGTTAAATCCAGGGCCTTGTACTTGCTAGGTAAGCACTCTACCACTGAGCTATACCCCCAGTCCTTTTTAAAATTTTTATATTTTTCTAGACAGAGTCTCACTGGGCTGGACTCAACCTTTTTATTATTATTTATTTTTTTTTGCAGTACTGGGGATTGAACCCAGGGGCATTCTACCTCCAAGCTACACCCCCAGCCCTATTTTTTATCCTTTATTTTGAAACTGGGTCTCACGAAGTTGCGGAGAGCCTCACTAAGTAGCTGAGGCTGGCCGCGAACCCGGATCCTCCGGTCTCAGCCTCCCAAGTACTGGGATTACAAGCGTGCACCACCCAGCCGGCTTTGGACTCGACCTTTTGATCCTCTTGCCTCAGGAAGATCCTGAGTAGGTGGGTTCATAGGTGTGCACCACTGCGCCCCGCTGAACAATAGCTCTTAAACATGATCTGCCCTGAAGACTCTTCTGATCGCATTTCTGAGATAGTCCAGTTTTCTTCTCCTAAGGCCTTTCTTTCTTTCTAAATACTTTTATTGGTGCATTGTAATTATGCATCATAGTGAGATTCAAAGTGATACAAACATACATGCACACATCATTTGGTGTATTTCCAAGGCCTCTCTTGCTAATGGCTCGGTTTGGTTTTTAATTCTAGCCAGCCTGCTTTTATACTCTTTCCATTGCTCCTTCTCACTCTAACCATTAGGCCTTCCTCACTCAGAATGCCAGACCTTTCTGAAGTCTGGCTGGAGCTGACTCACTGTCCCTATGAACCTGGTCCTCTCCTTCATCTGCCACTAACAAATTTTGCCAAAACACAAGGCATTGAGCTGGCGTGGGTGGCACACGCTTGTAATCCCAGTACTTGTGAGGCTGAGACCGGAGGATCTGGGTTCGCGGCCAGCCTCAGCTACTTAGTGAGGGCCTCCGGAACTTAGTGAGACCCTGTTTCAAAATAAAGAATAAAAAAAATAGGGCTGGGGGTGTAGCTCGGAGGTAGAATGCCCCTGGGTTCAATCCCCAGTACTGCAAAACAAAAAACAACAAACAAAAAATAAAATAAAATAAAAAACAAGGCATTATGGTAGGCACTTTGGGGGAGAGGGGTACAAAAATTACAAGACCTAGTCTTTGACCAGTAGGAGTTTACAAGAAGGACCCAAGAAGCCTGCACAAGGGTACTTCTTTTATGTGTGTGTGTGTGTGTGTGTGTGTGTGTGTGTGTGTGTTTTACTCTGGATTGAACCCAGGGGCATTCTACCTCTGAGCTACACCTCCAGCCCTTTTATTTTTTGTTCTGAAACAGGGTCTTGCTAGGTTGCTGAGAGTCTTGCTATGTTGTTGAGGCTGTCCTTGCACCTGCGTTTCTCTTGTCTCAGCCTCCCAAGTACTAGGATTATAGTGTGTGCCACACCTGGCCACAAAGGTACTTCTTGAGGTAGGATGCCATTCAGTCAGACGCTGATGAATCAGGGAGAATGTGTGTCCAGGATGTAGCAGTGGGGGAAGAAAGAGAAATGGTCATGGGAATGGTAAAGCATGTTATGTTTACATTAGAAAAACAGACTCTAAGCCTATCACAAGACAGTCATTGACATTTCCTGAAAGGACAACCAGGAACTGTTAGCAAAGTATAAACAGGGAGGCACGCTTCCTTGTTAGGGAGAGGTGGGGACTCACCCAGGCATCAATCAAAAGGGGATCCTTAGAACAACAACAGAACTTCTTGTGGCTGAGCTTGTACTGGAGGTTGGGGGGTGATAGCATGAAGGAAAGGCAGAGAAAGTAAGAAGTGATTTAAGTGCTTAGGGCCAAATGAATCTGATGGAACAGGATGTTTCCATAGCACGGTACAAAAAGCACTGCTCTGACCTTGATGTCTGTAGACTGGATTATGTATAACCGGAGCCACAGTTTGGGGGCAGGGAGAATTCTCTACCAGGCAATACTTGCAGCTCAGGAAGAGGGCCTCTTTACATGGCCTATGAGTCAGAGTATTTCTTTCTGAATCATAGGGAAGCCATTGCTGGCCGAGAGAAGCAATCTGGAAATGAGCTTTCTCCTGACAGTAGCTGAAAGTGACTGGTCTAGGTGTGTGGAACAGAGCTGGGTACATACCAGGGTCATGCAATTGGCCAGATGTGAGTCACTGGCCTGGAATTAAACAGACCCAGCCCTCCAATGTGTACCCAAGTGTCCCCAGCATAACTTTCAGATTCTTCCCAAAAGAAAGTAAGAAGGAGGTACTGCCCTTCAGTTATCACAGCAAATCCATTCTGTTATTTCTACCCATGAGGTGCTGGGGAAATACAGAGATAAATTTATTTACCCAGCATAGGGCAAGTTTTTCCAACTGAAAGCAAGCATATTACTAGGACTCAAGCCTGAAGCCAGTTGTGCTGTCTTTATCTACTTTAGTTTCTTTTTCACTGGGTACCTAACAGCATTTGAAATACTCTAAAATACTCAGCAAGTGAATCCACCTGCATGTGTAGATGCTGGTCTGCCCAATTCTCTTTCCTTTTCTCTTCCCTCCCCTTTGATTCTATTAAGCATAAAACTATTTCCACAAACACCACACCTTTTGTTTTTCTGTGGTCATCGCTCTCAAGCTGGCCTATATTTTGCTTCTATCTCACTTCATAAAAGCATCAAACCTGCTCAGCTGCTCAGATAAGAAGGTTCTGCCAGGTCAACAATGGAAAAAAACCAGTTCCACCCAGCACCCAAGTTCTTTTATTTGTGCCAAATTTGAACTTGGGAATTCCTTGTCTCTTAATATTTGTGTTCAAATTCATACACCCTAGATTGTGTTTCTTTGCTCCTGGGATTCAACTCCTCTGCCTCTGAGCAGACGACAGCTATACCAGTTTAACTCTTCTCTTGGACTCAAACCACCAAGAAGAGTCCCTATTAGGGACTTTCAATAGTCCCAAATAACGCCGGGCGTGGTGGCGCACACTTGTAATCCCAGTACTTGGGAGGCTGAGACCGGAGGATCCGGGTTCGCAGCCAGCCTCAGCTATTTAGTGAGGCCCTCCGCAACTTCGTGAGACCCGGTTTCAAAATAAAGGATAAAAAATAGGGCCGGGGGTGTAGCTCAGAGGTAAAACGCCCCTGGGTTCAATCCCCGGTACGGCAAAAAAAAAAAAAAAAATAGTCCCAAATAGAAGGCTCTCCTATTACCCTGCTCCAGGGTCAATCTCACTAATTTTAGGAGACCTCTTCCTAACCTAAATTCTGCTTCAGCCTGTTTCCTTTGTTCTTTCTCAGTAACAATGATAAACAGCTTTCATACTGTGTACAGACAGGTAGAGGCCTGATAGTACTACCAGCTACTTTCCTCTTTAGTCTCAAACTTAATCCTTTCCACATTTTTTTTCCTTTTCCCCCTCTTCTTTTCATCTCTTTTGGTAATTTATTACTTCCTTAGGAGCTTTTTAAGTTGTTCATGAGCTCCTTATGATAAAGTAACTAAATTAGTAGTTTAGTGAGACTCTGTCCCATCCACTTCTGCCCAGCAGAGGTGAATATGAAAGGTGAGGGAGGAGGGGAAAGAGCGAAGGGACTAAACAGGGGCAAGGTACATGTGTACCTCTCCAACCCAGATAGATGGAAAAGTACTAAATTATTGAACAACATACTACAACTCTCCTTCCATGGAAATAAAAACGCTTCAACTAAGCCGAGCATGGTGGTGCACTCCTGTAATCCCTTGGGAGGCTGAGACAGGAGGATAGCAGGTTCCAGAATAGCCCCAGCAGCATAGTGAGACTCTCAGCAGCAACCTAGTGAGACCCTGTTTCAAAACAAAAAAATAAAAAGGGCTGGGGATGTAGCTCGGAGGTAGGACTCCCCTGGGTTCAATCTGCAGTACTACCAAAAAAAAAAAAAAAAACAAAGAAAGAAAAAGGTTCAATTAGGAGCCACTATTGGCAAGTCAGACAGGGAAACTAAGGCACATGTAGTATAGGAACTTGTTAGAAATTAAGAGCTGTCAGGCACATTTCTTAACACCCAGTCCAGAGCTCTGTCCACTTTAAATTTGACTCTTATTATCAAAGTAAAGATGGAGAGAAGTAAAAGGAACAAAAAGCCATTATAGAGACTCAAAGTATAGAGTCTCAAGAAGGACCCAAACAGCCAGGTCATGGAAGCATGTCATAATTTGCTGAAAGCCGGGCGTGGTGATGCACACTTGTAATCCCAGTACTTGGGAGGCTGAGACAGGAGGATCGCAGGTTCGAAGTCAGCCTCAGCTACTTAGTGAGGCCCTCAGTCTCACTTTTCTCACTTTGGAAACTAGGGAGACCCTGTTTCCAAATAAGAAAAACAAAATAGGTCTGGGGGTGTAGCCCAGAGGTAGAAGGTCCCTGTGTTCCATCCCCAGTACCACACACACACACAAAAAAAAAAAAAAAAAAAAAAAAAAAAAAACAGGCTGGGGGTGTAGCTCAGAGGTAGAACGCCCCTGAGGTCAATCCCCAGTAATATAACAACACACACACACACACACACACACACACACACACACACACACACACTCACACTATCCCAGGTTTGAAGCCAGCCTCAGCAACTTTGTAAGATTTTCAGTAACTTAGTGAGACCCCGTTTCAAAAGAAAAAAAAAATAGGGCTGAAGGTGTAGCCCAGAGGCAGAATGCCCCTAGGTTCAATCTTCAGTACCACAAAAACAAACACAAAGCAACCCTTTAAACTGGGCATGGTGGTGCCCACCTGTAATCCCAGTATTTAGGAGACTGCGACAGGAGGATTGCAAGTTCAAGGTCAGCCTCAGCAACACAGCAAGGCTTTGAGCAACCTAGTGAGATCCTGTTTCAAATTTTAAAAATAAATAAATAAATAAAAAGGGCTGGAGGGTATAAAAAAATCCATAGAGGCATTCAGACAAACCAGAACAAGAAAGAACATTTAAGGAATTACTTTGGAAATAGATGCTTTTTTTTAATATATGCTTTTTAGTGGCAATTTTTACCTCTTCTTCAGTATTAAATGGCAGGTTCATCCTCTAATAGAAGAGTTAGAACTATAACTAAACAAACAAGCATATGTATATGTTGGGGAAATTAAAAGGATCCAAATCCAGGTTAAGGAAATTAGGTATTGGAAGAAAACCAAATGAATAAAACTAGGTCAAATTTGGGACCTACAATTGTGGCAGCACGTATGTAAATTTAGAAACGGTAGAAACTAGCAGCCTCTCTCACAGGCCCTCACACCAATGCTGTAGGTTTTTGCTACAGCTGAGAAAATATTTCTCATTAAAAAAGAGAGTGAAGCTGGGTGTGGTGGCACACACTTGTAATCCCAATACTAGGGAGGCTGACACAGGAGGATTGCAGGTTAGAAGTCAGCCTTGGCAACTTAGCAAGGCCCTCCACAACTCAGTGAGATCCTGTTTCTAAATAAGAAATAAAATCAGGCTGGGTCTATAACTTGGAGGTAGAATGCTTCTGGATTCAATCCCCAGTACCAAAAAAATAAAAAATAAAGTAAGAGAGGGGATGAGTTCATACATGCATGGATGAAGGCATAGTCACACCCTCCCACCAATATTAGAATGTGGATTTTTCTTCATATTTTAGAAAATTCAACTTTGGCTGGGGCAGTCAACTTTGCTACATCAGCCAATCCAGCCAGCTGGGAACCCTGGCGATTCTGCACACTGCCCCCAGAAGACTTCCCAAATCTCCCTAAGAGGTAGACATATTTGTAACACAGTCAACAGAAAATTGGCCTTTAAAGTACAGTCAGTCTTGCTGCCTTCCTTCTCTGGCTAGAGTACTAAGGATGGTATTTCAAAATTTCCCCTCAATATGTTCTTCACTCTAACAGAGTATTTCTTCTCTTTGCATCATACCTCAATATGAGCTCCCATCACTCTAACCCATACTGAGGTTTATTTTACTTTAAAGCCCTTACTACTACCTACATTTTTATATAAAAGGATTTCCTTCCTTCCCTCCCTCCCTCCCTCCCTTTCTTCCTTCCTTTCTTTCCTTCCTTTTGTGTGGTACTGGGGACTGAACTCAGGGGCATTCTACCTCTGAGCTACACCCCTGGTCCTTTTTATTTTTTTGTTTGGAAACAGGATCTTACTAGGTTGTTGAGAGTCTCGCTAAGTTGCTGAGGCTGGTCTTGAACCTGCAATCCTCCGGTCTCAGCCTCCCAAGTACTGGGATTACAAGCATGTGCCACACCCACTTAGAAGGATTTACCACACCCAGCCTAGAAGGATTTCTTTATAGTCCACAGCTTCCACTAGGAGGTAAACTATGCAAAGATGGGGACTTTGTTACTACCATATCTCTAGTGCCTAAAACAGTGTCTGGGGTTAATAGGCACTCAATAAATATTTGTTAGCAACTGAATGAATTAATGTGCAGACTGTTGGCTTACCACAATATTAACTTCCCACTACCACAAAATCCTAATCTATGGGCAATCGGCCATGTAGATTTATGATGCTAACTGGCCTATGTGCCACGATAGAGCCATGCCTCTCCACTGTCTGCTGGACTGCCTCTCCTCACCAGGCAGCCAGCAATAAGCATCCCCTGCCTCACATATTCTACCTATGGTCCACCTACCAGCTCCTAGCTCTTCCGACAGGAGGGACACAAGTAACATCTTAAGACCCCTTTAAAGGGTTTATATGCCTTACCCTAGTCCATGCTAATTAGAACTTCAATTAACAAATGAGAAATACCACTAGAGCCCAGGCAGACAGTCAAACAGCTCTGGAAACTCCAGCTCTCTTATAGAGTTCCTTGTGATATTTGTGTGTGTATGGTATTGTGGATGGAACACAGAGGCATTCTACCTCTGAGCTACATCCCTAGCCCTTATTTTTTTTATTCTGAAACAGGTTCTAAGTTGCAGAGGGTCTCACTAAGTTGCTAAGGTTGGCCTCAAACCAGTGATCCTCCTGTCTCAGTCTCCCAAGTACTGGGATTATAAGCGTGCACCATCATGCCCAGCTTCCTTGTGATATTTTTCTCCTTCTAATCTCAACGTGCCTTCAGCTCAGCCTCATTCATTGGCCCAGTCTCTCTTGATTATTCACTCTACTCTTGTCTCCCTGCTAGCAAAGGGTTGGACTCAATTCTCATTTCCTAACCACCAAAATATGTTCCCTAAAGTCTAGCATCTCAAGAATCACTTCCTCAGTGATTCTCATAATGTTTGATCAAAATACTAAGCAAAAATGTCCTTTCTAGATTTTTTTTTTTTTTGCACAACTGGGGATTGAACCCAGGGGCATTCTATCTCCAAGCTACACCCCCAGCCCTATTTTTTCTTCTTTATTTTGAAACGGGGTCTCACTAAGTTGCGGAGGGCCTCACTAAATAGCTGAGGCTGGCTGCAAACCTGCAATCTTCCTGTCTCAGCCTCCCAAGTACTGGGATTACAAGCATGCGCCACCATGCCTGGCCTTTCTAGAATTTCTTGAAACTACAAAAGGGCAGGTTGGTTCCTTATGCTTGGTCCCACTGGAATATAAGCTCCTAAGGAGCTAAATCCTAGCTCCTAGTTTGAGGTACAAACACCCCAGACAAAGCCAGAGCTCCGAGGATACTTCCTTATTAAACTATTAACCCTTAGGCCACCACCATCTCCATTCAGTGTCTGCCCAGATCACAGGTGTCTGACTTTTCCTTAGCGAGACCAACAATAGTGATAGTGACCAGGGAAAGTGGAAAGATTCTGCAAATTGTGCGCTATTTAAGGAGTTAACTTTTCCAGCAAAAGTAATCAGGTTTTTAATGTGGCCCAGATCTCTTGGTCTTTCTTCTGTCCTGATTGAGGGATATTTATTATAGAAGGGAACTGTTACTTGTGGGATACTTTAAACCAAGATCTAGAAAATAATAATAATGATGTGAGCACTTCCCATTCGTTCAGAATTTTATCTTTCATGCTATCACTGCTAACCAAGGGAATGGATTAGCACCATTTCCTGACACTTTCTTCCTAGGACCTCGCTCTGATAGGTCAATTTTATCCCCCTGTTTCCCTTTACTTCTCTGCAGATTCTTTAATCAGATTTTCCTTTTCATAACAGCATCTTCAGGAGCCTACTTTCTCTTTCTACTTTATGCTATAAACTCCTAAACCTTGCTCCTTCTCTCCACAGAGTACTTGTGCTACTCTCAAGTCTCTATCCTCTTGCTTCATTTGAGACTCTATCTCATCTTATTACACACTGTCCTGAGAGCCACAATGGTTTTTACTTAGACCAAAATTGAGTTCATCCACACAACACATAAATGAGATTGATCATAACACAGAGAGAAATTTGACAAAGGAAGTAAAAGCCTAGTAGGGAATAGTTGTGAACTGTATCTTAGGATTCCTGGATCCTCGATTTTGGTCTGCCATGATCATAACTAATATCAAACAACAAATGCTGAAAACAGCAACCCCCATATGGCACTGGAAAAGTTACTAAGCCTCTCTTTGCTTCTGTTCTCCCATCTGTCATGCAAGAACAATACCGCTTGTTTTTTGGCTCCTAAAGGTAAAAAAGCAAAGAAAGCTTTCCTTGTTAAAAAAAAAAAGAGACAAAAAGCAGTGTATTAAAATAATAGTAACAGGCAAAATAAATCCCTTGACAAATTTATAAAAAATAGAGATCTAGGACTGCTAATCACACTGTTAACCACACATTTAATCAAATAATTCTCCAAGGAGGGGAGATCTTACTGTATAACTAGAAATCTGGGCTAGAACTGTGGCTCTAAAGTAGCTCTGGCATGACCGAATATGGTGTCGTGCCAAGGGGTAGCATAGAGATTATACACCCCCATCCCAGTCTAGAGAGTTTACTAGATGCTACCTCCAACATCTAGCCACGGCAACAAGGAGCTTAAAGGTATAAATGATTACACTTAAGGATGGTTTGTGCAGATGCCCAAATCTTTGGAAAAGTTAAGCACTCTATCAGGGTAATCCATTGGCTCTTATCTCTTACTAGATTTCGTAATCTACCTGCTGGGTAGCATTTCAAAACCCTGCAAGATTAGGATCTGAACCTGAACCCTGGACCAAGGCTCCTTATCTGCTACTATCTCTGGGCTGTCAACCTGGGTTAACTCACGTATTTTCAACTGGTTTTTTTTTTTTTTTTTTTGCATCTCACAATCTCACACACCAGAAGGGATGCAAGCCAGAAGGAAGAAAGGTACTCCTTCATCTTGAGCCCAGCTTTCCCTACCTCTTTCCTTTTTGCTTTCCACCTACATGAAGTTTCCTTTAAAGGTGCATGTCATTTTTTTCTGGCCCTTTAAATCCTTACTCCCTACCCCGCCCCGGGTTCCCTTCAATTCTCCACACTTTCTCCCTCCCCACCTGCAGTTCCCCTAGCCTCCTTGAGGGAGTTTCTCCATTCCCAGTGTCCTTCCTCAGCCCCCACCCTTCCCTCTGCAACGCGACTCCAGCCTCCTGCTCTCCCCTGCGCTGGCCTTTCCCACAACACCTCTGCAGCAGACTC
>PVJS01034013.1:0-11316 GCA_004027185.1 Glis glis
AAAAAAAAAAAAAAAAAAAAGGCCTCTCTCTTCAAGGGGTTTCAACTCTACAAGGCAAAACAGATGAATTATACAAATGTGCACAGAACGACCAAATAAAAGGTTGGGGAAGCTGGGTGTAATCTCAGTACTGTGAGGCTGAGACAGGAGGATCGCAGGTTCGAGGCCAGCCTCAGCAATTTTAGTGAGACCCTGCTTAAAATTTAAAAATTGAAATAGGGCTGGGGGTGTTGCTGGAAGGTAGAATGACCCTGGGTTCAATCCCTAGTACAACCAAAACCAACCAACCAACAACCAAACCAAAATGGAGAAAACCTTATCTGGACAGTGACATAGCTGGTGTCTGAAAGGTACCAGAGGTGACTCTCAGGAGGGCAGGTTGGTCAACTTAGCAAATACTTCTGGTGCCAAGAGCTGTGTGCCCAGTGCAGGGGGATCTACCCTCGAGGAGCTCAAGGTCCACAGAGGGTGGGTGGGCGAGAGGATCATTTTGAAATGATCTGGCATGTATACTTAGAGACACACAGGATATTCTAGAAGCTTGGAGACCGGGCTTCTAAATGGGAAAAGGAGGCCAAAAAAAAAAAAAAAGGTTTCCTGGAGTTGAGCCTTCCAGGATGAAGAGAGAGCCAAAGAGGAGACAGCATGGCTCAGTAACAAAAAGGCCTTTTGCAGAAAGCAGGAGATGCGAGCTTTTTGACTTTGACCCACATTAAGAAATTCACCCACTTGAGCACACAAGTTGGAAGTCAGCCTGGGCAACACAGCGAGACCCTGTTTCAAATTTTAAAAAGGGCAACTCATTTTTATTGTTGCAATGCTAAGGATTAAACCCTGAGCCTCGTGCATGCGCAGCAAGCCATCTACCACTGAGCCACGACTCTAGCCCCATGGAACTCCCTTTTTATCACGATCTAGTATAGGCATGCTTCATATAAAAGTGAAACAAAATTTTCGCGAATCCATTCTTTAATACATGGAAAACACTTCTGCTTTCTATTTTAATTCATTCTTAACAAGGAGGGTTGGCTTTATGACTCACTAGTGAATATTCACGTGCAGGTGAAACATTAGGCCTACACCACGGATGGGCTTAGAGGTTGACAAGGTAAAAATTAAACTAGAGTACAGTCCTGGCTGAATGTCTTCAGAGTAGATGTTGGGTCAAGCAAAGGTCTTGGAAAAGCCCGCATTAGCTTGCAAATGCAACATAAATAGGTTCTGTTGTCTTGGATTTGCAAATCCAGGACACCGTTTTGTTCTTTGGAGTGGTTTACCAAAAGCTCCTTCTTTCTTTGTTACACGCAGCAGGTCCCCCGGGAGAAGTGACCCAGGATGTGAAATTGCTCCTAATCTTTTCCCCCAAGATCTGTAGTTTTCTTTTTCTTTTTCTTTCTTTCTTTTTTTTTTTTTTTTTTTTTTTGCGGTACCGGGGACTGAACCCAGGGGCATTCTACGTCCGAGGTACATCCCCAGCCCTATTTTTTATTCTTTATTTTGAAACTGGGTCTCACGAAGTTGCGGAGGGCCTCACTAAGTAGTTGAGGCTGGCGGTGAAACCGGATCCTCCGGTCTCAGCCTCCCAGGTACTGGGATTATAAGCGTGCGCCACCACGCCTGGCAAGATCTGTAGTTTTAGAGCTGGGCCATTTCCCAGTACTCCTGAGGCTGAGACTGGAGGATCACAGGTTCCAGGCCAGCCTCAGCAACTGCAATTTGAACCCTGAGTTTGTAGATCAGGGACCTGTGTGGAGTTTAGCTTAGGTCCATCTAACTGGGCCCATATTCTTAAGCTGTCCACCAGCAGGTCTCTGGGTACGGTACCTTAACCAGAGCATCAGCACCAGGTCTTGTTAAAAATGCAAATCCTTCCTGGGTGCAGTGGTGCACACCTGTAAGCCCAGATACTCCCGAGGCTGAGGGAGGAATCTCTCAAGTTCCAGGCTAGCCTGGGCAACTGAGCAAGACTTATCTCAAGAAAACAAACAAACAAACAAACAAACAAACAAACAACACCAGGCGTGGTGGCGCATGTACTTGTAGTAGTCCCAGTACTTGGGGGGCTGAGGCAAGGAGGATCACAGGTTTGAGGACAGCCTCAGCAAGTAGTGAGACTCTTGGCAACCTAGCAAGACCCTGTTTCAAAATAAATATAAAATAGGGCTGGGGGTGTAGCTTGGAGGTAGAATGCCCCTGGTTCAATCCCTAGTATCAAAACAACAGCAACAAATAAATAAATAAATAAAGGGCTTGGGATGTGACTCATTGCTACAGTCCCTGGGTTTAATCCCCAGGACTGAGGGGAGGGGAAGCGAATTCTTAGCCTCCCCCAAGACCTACCAAATCGGAACACGAGGTGCTCATGGTGTCCCAAGCCCTTGAAGAGGCACTTGCTGGAGTCGGACACCTGTTGCTTATCGAGTCCCCTCCCTCTTCTTTGAATCCCTCTCCCTGCTCCTTGACTGACTCTCAGATATAGCCACGTGCTGCGGAATGTTTCGGTCCATGACAGACCGCGTATGTGATGGTGGTCCCCTAAGATTGTACCAGCTTGAAAATTCCTTATCGCCTAGTGTCCCCATGACCTTGGAACATCACAGCATGACACGTGACGTGTTTGTGGGGATGCTGGGCTCAGTGGGATGGACCTCAGCTACTAAATTCCACCGATGTACCTGATCTGCAAACCCAGGGTTCAAACCTTGGTCACTGACTGGCCTCAAATTTGTGATCCTCCCATCTCAGCCTCCCAGGTACTGGGATTACAGACGTGCGTCACCATAGCTGGCGCACAACTGAATATTAAAACCACATCTGAGACAATTCCTTAAGAAGTTGGAAAAAAGACACTGGAGTCTTGCTGAAGAATGAGGGAGGGTTCAGGTCCACAATGAAAGCTGGCAGAATCCGGGCGTGACACAGCATGTGGCTGTGGGGAGACACCTGCAGGGGGCTGCAGAGGGCGTGTAGGGTCGCAGCGACATGGGCCTTGAACTGTAGGGCCAGATGTCCATGTTCTATCTAGCCCTAATGATGACACATTGTTTCAGAGGGAGAAAGCGGTAAACTGCACTGGGCGCTCAGGCTGTCGGTCACTTGTGCTACAAATAGTCATCCCTGTCCCCTGTCCAGTCCTCCCACAGCCCCGTCCAGTCCTCCCGCAGCCCCATCCAGTCCTCCCGCAGTCCCTGTCCAATTCTCCCGCAGCCCCTGTCCAGTCCTCCCGCAGCCCCGTCCAGTCCTCCCGCAGCCCCTGTCCAGTCCTCCGGCAGCCCCTGTCCAGTCCTCCCTCAGTCCCATGAGGCACGGAGCAGTATCCATCTTACAGATGGAGACACGGCAGCTTGTGGAACGTCACCCAGGCAGCCAGTGATCGCCCTGGCTTCCAACCCCGGCACCGGCACCGGGCCCCGGGCTTGAAGCAGCGCACGGTTTTTCTCAGACATCCTGGGACCGAGGCCCAGGCAGGAACACAGAGCGTGCCATGACCCGGACGCGCGTACCAAAGCGTTGGGCCCGTGCGCTTAACTGGGTCAGATGCTCTGATTTTCTTCTATTCTATTTTCTCCCGTGCTCTTCTATTTCTTTTTCTTTCTCCCCCCCCCTCCCTTTAGTACTAGGGATTGAGCCCAGGGGCATTCTACCTCCCAGCTGCACCCCCAGCCCCTTTTTAAATTTTATTTTTAGCCGGGCGTGGTGGCGCACGCTTGTCATCCCAGTACTTGGGAGGCTGAGACCAGAGGATCCGGGTTCGTGGCCAGCCTCAGCTACTTAGTGAGGCCCTCCGCAACTTAGTGAGACCCTGTTTCAAAATAAAGACTAAAAAAATAGGGCTGGGGGTGTAGCTTGGAGGTAGAATGCCCCTGGGTTCCACCCCGAGTACTGCTAAATAAATAAATAAATACTGGGAATTGAACCCAGGGTCGTTCTACCTCCAAGCTACACCCCCAGCCCTATTTTTTATTTTTTGTTTTGAAACAGGGTCTCACTAAATTGCGGAGGGCCTCACTAAGTAGCTGAGGCTGGTCACGAACCTGCGATCCTCTGGTCTCAGCCTCCCAAGTACTGGGATTACAAGTGTGTGCCACCTCGCCCAGCTAAATTTTATTTTTTGAAACAGGGTCTTGCTAAGTTGCTGAGGGTCTCACCGTTACCAAGGGTGGCATCAAACCTGCAATCCTCCTCTCTCAGTCTCCCAAGTACTGGGATTCTAGGTGTGTACCACCGCACCCGGCTTCCTGTGCTGTCTATTTTATTTAAAAAAATGTTTTTGGGGCTAGGATGTAGCTCAGTGGCAAAGCGCTTGCCTTGCAAGTGCACTGCCCTGGGTGGTTCAATCCCCAGTTCTAAACAACAACAACAACAACAAATAAGCTAAGAACAGGAAAAAAAATGTTTTTAGTTGTGGCTTACCAAATTGGTTTTTCAGCCCACTAATGACTGGGTTATAACCCAGAGCCTGAAAACCACTGCCCGAGAAAATTCTAGTTTACAAAGAAAGCACCAAGGATGTGAAGCAGCTATAAAACAGCAGATAGAATTTAAGCACATATTTTGGGGAACAGTGAGAATGGTGGTCAGGCATTTGGGGTTGGGGGTTGAGAGAGAGCCAGAGAAATAGGGAGATAAGAGAACTTAGGGGTTCTGAGGGAAGGGGGAATATGTGGTTCTAAAACTCAAGGACGCAGTAGAATTTAGCGAGAAAATTCGGGGAAGTCGTGTCTACAGAATACTGCCATACACCAGGCACGGTGGCGCATGCCTGTAATCCTAGTACCTGGGAGGCTGAAACAGGAGGATCTCAGATTCGAGGACAGCCTCAAAAAGTAGTGAGACTCTCATCAACCTAGTGAAACCCTGTTTCATAGGTCTGAGGATGTAGCTCAGAGGTAGAATGGCCCTGGGTTCAATCCCCAATGCTCCCCCTCAAAAAAAAAAAAAAAAAAAAAAAAGAGCCCTGCCATAGTCCTAGGTCTTGAGGGAGTAAAGTCAGAACTGCTAAGTCTCAGTGTTACCATCTGTAAGATGGGGACATCTGCCCCACCTGCAGAGGCTGCTGTGAGGCCAGAAGGCGATCACGATGCGCCCTGCTTTGTCCCTGTCACTATCCACCAGCCATAGGATGACAGCCCCCTGCACAGTGTAAAGTGGTCTAGCAGACACATTCAAAAAGTAAAAACAGCCCAGTGACTGGGAGGCTGAGACAGTGGGATCACAGGTTCGAGGCCAGCCTCAGCAATTTAGCAAGACCATCGGCAATTTAATGAGACCCTGTTTCAAAAATAAAAAGTTAAAAATGCACTGGGGTGTGGCTTAGAGATAGGCAAATGCCCCAGGTTCAATCTCTAGTACTCCCACCCCCAAAAAGTAAAAACAGTTGAAATTAATTTTAATAATATATTTTACTGCCAGGTGTGGTGCACGTGTCTGTAATCCCAGTACTTGGGAGGCTGAGACAGGAGGATAATAGGTTTGAAGCCAGCCTCAGCTACTTAGTAAGGCCCTCAGCAATTTAATGAGATCCTGTTTCAAAATTAAAAGTCAAACCGGGCGTGGTGGCGCACGCTTGTAATCCCAGTACTTTGGGAGGCAGAGACCGAAGGATACGGGTTCGCGGCCAGCCTCAGCTCGTGCACGTGCACGCTCGCGCTCGCTCGCGCTCTCTCTCTCTCTCTCTCTCTCTCTCTCCCTGTCTGTCTCTCTCTCTCTCTCTCTCTCTCTCTCTACTTAGTGAGGCCCTCCGCAACTTTGTGAGACCGGGTCTCAAAATAAAGTATAAAAATAGGGCCAGGGGTGTAGCGCGGAGGTAGAACGCCCCTGCGTTCAATCCCCAGTACCGCAAAAAAAAATAAATAAATAAATAAAAGTAAAAAATGCACTGGGGGTGTGGCTTGGAGATAGAATGAATACCCCTAGGTTCAATCCCCAATACCAAAAAAATAAAAAAGTAAAGAGTTGAAATTATTATTATTTTTTTGGTACTGGGGATTGAACCCAGGGGCATTCTACCGCTGAGCTACACCCCCAGCCCTATTTTATTTTGAAACAAGGTCTCACTAAGTAGCTGAGGCTGACTGCGAACCTGTGATCCTCCTGTCTCAGCCTCCCAAGTACCGGGATTACAAATGTGCACCGCCACGCCCGGCTGAAATTAATTTTAATAGTATATTTTACTACCAGGTGTGGTGCGCGTGTTAGTAATCCCAGTACTTGGGAGGCTGAGACAGGAGGACCTCAGGTTTGAAGCCAACCTAAACAAATTAGGGAGAGTTTCAACAATCTAGTGAGACCCTGTTTCAAAGCAAAAAAATAAAATAGGGCGGGCTTGCTTTTCTTTTCTTTTCTTTCTTTCTTTCTTTCTTTCTTTCTTTCTTTCTTTCTTTCTTTCTTTCTTTCTTTCTGTCTTTCCTTCCTTCCTTCCTTCCTTCTTTCTTTCTTCTTTCATAATTGAACCCACGGGTGGGGGGGGGTCTATCTCTGAGCTACATCCCCAGCCCTTTTTATTTTGAAACAGGGTCTCATTAAGTTGCTGAGATTGGTCTCCAACTTTCGATTCTCCTGTCTCAGCCTCCCAAGTACTGGGATTACAAGCATGCACCACTGAGTATGACTTAGTAAATAGTTCTTGCACCAATGAACAAATCAAGATGGCGATCCTTCAAGACCCATGCCCACTGTGCTGTGTTGGCTGTGTGAACCTGGGACATTCGTTTCCTCCCTGGGTCTCAGTTACCTCATCTGGGAAATGGCCCGGAGGTGACCTCTGAGCCTCCTTCCGACTCTGAAATTCCACAGCTCTCTCATCTGAACCCCACCCCATTCAGTTATTTTGCTTTGATTGCCCAACAGACTCTTTAGAAAAAGGGGTGGGGATGTTTAGGTGAACCTTAATTCCTTTTGGAGCATTTGGGCAACTTGCCAATGCTTATAATTGCCTTAGAAACCAACAAGTGACAGAGTTATTGGTTTTGGGGTCTTGAGTCTCTGATGGTGGGACCAAGCCCACGAGCTGGCAGAGTGGTGTTTGGTGTTTTTTTTTTTTGTTTTTTGTTTTTTTTTTGGTAATATTGTGAGATTACAGGCCAGCCTCTGAATCAACAATTCCTTCGCTGTGTAATAAAGTTGTATTTTTAAATTTTGCTTTTCACTTTTGTTGCAGTCAGGCGTTAAACGAGAGAGCGCGCGAGTGCGGTGCCGTTCCACACGAGTGCACATTCCGAATCGGTCCAGCTCCACTGGGAGGAGGAGAGGAGAATTAATAATGAGAACACACAGGCCTCGGAACAGCGCCCCTCCTCCGCCTTTGTAAGATGGAATGCTTATTCTTCTCCTGGCAGAGGAGATGCGAAAATCACCGGGGCAAACACAGTGGGGAGGTGCAGGCACCGGTTTGGTCGACACAGACCCAACCAAGCCAACAGCCCTTGTAGGTGACAAACCAGACAATGGCAGCCACCCAGCAAATGTTATAGATCACAGTCTCCCCTCCCTCCCTCCCTCCTTCCCTCCCTCCCTCCTTCCCTCCTTCCCTCCTTCCCTCCTTCACTCCTTCACTCCTTTCCTCCTCTCTTTCTCTTTTTGTGGCACTAGGGATTGGACACAGGGCTGCTCTACCCTGAGTTGCACCACCAGCCCTCATCCTCTATTGGGCAATGAGTTTAATATATGAAGGCGGTTATGTTTCCATATAATCTTATCTCTTCTAGGCAAATCAATGTAAATTCCCTCCACCATTACATTTAAGTATGTATTAATTTTTAATTTTTTTGTGGCACTGGGGATTGAACCCAGGAGCATTCTACCTCCGAGCTATACCCCCAGCCCTATTTTATTTTTATTTTGAAACAGGGTCTCACTAGGTTGATGAGAGTCTTACTACTTGCTGAGGCTGTCCTCGAACTTGTGATCCTCCTGTCTCAGCCTCCCAAGTACTGGGATTACAAGCCTGTGCCACCATGCCCTGCTTATTTTTATTTTGAAACAGGGTCTCGCTAGGTTGATGAGAGACTCACTAATTGCTGAGGCTGTCCTCGAACCTGCGATCCTCCTGTCTCAGACTCTCAAGTACTGGGATTACAGGCGTGTGCCACCACTCCTGGTTTAGATAACTTATAATATGCAATAAAATGTAAATGCCATGTAAACAGTTGTTATGCTGTATTGTTTAGGGAATAACGACAAGAAAAAAAAAGCCTGTATTTGTTCAGTACAGATATGATTTTTTTTTCCAAACTCTTTTCTTTGGTGCTGAGGCTTGAACCCAGGGCTGTTCTACCACTGAGCTTCACCTCCCAGCCCTCTTTTACCTTTTTAGTTTGAAACAGGATCTTGCTTAGTTGCTGAGGGTCTGGCTTCGTTGCTAAGGCTGGCCTCAAACCTGTGATCCTCCTGTCTCAGCCTCCCAAGTACAGGTGTGCATCACCACACCTGGTTCCAGCTATCTTTTCATCTATCGAACCCACAGATGCAGGCTGACTATATCTTTGCGAAGCAGGCACTATTGTGAGTCCCAGTTAGAGATGAGGAAACGGAGGCACAGGGGAACGTAGTGTTTGTCTCATAGATCAACTCTGCAGGCTGAGCACTTGTGCAATGGTGCAGCCGGCAGGCAAGGGTACAGATGGCTTGAGAGGCGATCTACAGGCTGCACGGAGGGCAATCAAGAGCACTGAGGCTTCCAGGCGTGGTGGCGCACGCTTGTAATCCCAGTACTTGGGAGACTGAGACAGGAGGATCGCAGGTTCGCGGCCAGCCTCAGCTACTTAGTGAGACCCTGTTTCAAAATAAAGAATAAAAATAGGGCTGGGGGTATAGCCAGAGGTAGAATGTCCCCGGGGTTCAATCCCTAGAACTGCAAAAAAAAAAAAAGTGTTGAGGCAGGAGCCTGGCTATGTCCTTAAAGACCACTCTTGGCCAGAGACCACCGAGAAGAATCAAACCTCTTTCACAGACCCCCTCTCAAGGCGGACACAGTTGGGACCTTCCAGGCAGCTGTAACTGCAAGAGAAGGCAGATAACTGCTAGAGCAAGAAAAGAGGAAAGAGAGACAGTATATAGACTAACTGCTGCTTCTGCATCTTGCTTAAGCTAGGCAAACAGTTTCCCACTCACCCCTCCCTTCGGAAAGTTGAGTTGGCAACTATAAAAACCCTGTATGCCTGAGCTCGGGGGCTCGGACCCAGAGCTGTGCTCTCTGAGCCCCACCAGTGAATAAACAGACCTGCGGTATCCTGATCCGGCCTCTGAGTTTTGTTCTTCGTGGACCGGAGTCTCCTGCAACAGCACCTGCCCTGGGAGGGGTGTTGTCCGAGCCAAGAGCCGAAGGGCGAGAGGAATAGCCGAGGCCCTGGGGTGTCTGGAGACGTAGGAGGGTCTCAGATGAAGGGGAGCGGATGAGCAGGATGGGAGAGGAGAGCGGTGGCGCTGGTAGGATGGGCAGGAGGCCAGTCACAAAGGTCCCGGGAGGCCAGGCTGAGGCCCTGTGCCCTGTGGTGAGGGGAGGCCCTGATGCTGCACATGAAATTCAGGTCTCGGAAGGGTCATGGCTAGCCGGGCGTGGTGGCACAAGCCTGTAATCCCTGTACTTGGGAGGCTGAGACAGGAGGATTGCAGGTTCGAGGATAGCCTCAGCAAGTAGTGAGACTCTCATCAACCTAGCGAAACCCTGTTTCCAAATAAGAAATAAAATTGGGCTGGGGGTGTAGCTCGAAAGTAAATGCCTCTGGGTTCAATCCCCAGCACCACAAAATAAATAGAAGGGTCGTGTCTAATTGCTTGGTGTGCAATGAACCACAGGGCTGGAGGGAGAGACAAACCAGGTGCAGCGGAGAGCTGTTGGCGGTCCAGCCCGAGGCTGTGTACAATGGGGAAGAAGAACAGTATCAGCCTGAGAACATGTAGGATGTAAAAATCATAGGACTTGGTGAGACATCAAACCTCTACTACGCAAATCAGGTAGGCGACTTAAGCGAGCAGGGTTTTTTGTGTGTGGTACTGGGGATTGAACCCAGGGACATTCTACCTGCGAGCTCCACCCCCAGCCCTATTTTCTATTCTTTATTTTTTAAACAGGGTCTCACTAAGTTGCGGAGGACCTCGCTAAGTAGCTGAGGCTGGCTGTGAACCTGTGATCCTCCGGTCTCAGCCTCCCAAGTACTGGGATTACAGGTGTGCGCCACCGCGCCCGGCTTAAGCGAGCAGCTTTGGATGCCTGTGGTAACAGATAACTCTTCCTCACTCTACTGTAGAGACAGAGGCAAGCATGAGAAAGCCAGGTAGCCCTCCACCCCAGGAGGCCATCTCTTCTCATGGACCAAAAGTCCACGAACAACACTCTCACAATGACAAAGCAAAGAGCCTTCCGGCTGCCGAGCTACACACCAGTTTAGCAGGAAAACCAGCTCTCTGCAGCGGGGGCTCACTCGTGGCATCCAGTGGTTGTCATGGCGGGGCGTCCCTGCCAAGGACAGCCCAGTCCTACCTCCTCATCCCTGGGCTGCTCCCCACAGTCTTAATTGCCCCCATTCAACTATGCTCTGAAAGTATTCAATGGAAAATTCCAGAAGTAAATAACTCATACATTTCAAGTAACTTATTTACTTGAAATAACAGCTTATTGTTATAATTGTCCTATTTTATGACTAGTTCTTAATTTCTTCCTGCACCTATTTTTTTTTTATGTGTGTGTGGTACTGGGGATGAGACCCAGGGGCAGTCTACCTCTGAGCTACACCCCCAGCCCTATTCTATTCTTTTATTTGGAAACAAGGTCTCACTAAGTAGCTGAGGCTGGCTGCGAACCCGCGATCCTCCTGTCTCGGCCTCCCAAGTACTGGGATTACAAGCGTGCACCGCCACGCCCAGCTTGCACCTAATTTATAAACTAAACTTTATTATAGGTATGTCTGCATTGGAAAAAGCAGATAGGGTTTGGTACTGTCCATTGTTCAGGCATCGCTGGGGGTCTTGGGACGCGTCCCCCGTGGATAAGAGGGAAAATTGTACCCCTGAATGGTGTCACGTGATAGAGACAAAATCATAGATGCATAGGTCTTTGAGCTGGAGGGGATCCTTGAGATAATTTCTGGCAACCTCGTGTTATAGATGGGGAAACTAAGCCGCAGAGAGGCTACACTATCAGACCAAGGTCTCAAGGCCAGTGAGCGGCCGGCCTTGGATCAGAAGGCGGCATCCCGTCCCCCAGTAGGAGGCCTCTCCATGTCACAGGGCTGGAGCCCAGTTACATTCTATGCTTTTCTTTTGTTTTCTTTTTCCTTCCTTCCTTCCTTCCTTCCTTCCTTCCTTCCTTCCCCTTTC
>PVJS01034013.1:11416-21923 GCA_004027185.1 Glis glis
TTTATTTTGAAACAGGGTCTCACTAAGTTGTGGAGGGCCTCACTAAGTTGCTGAGGCTGGCCGCGAACCTGCGATCCTCCTGTCTCAGCTTCCCAAGTACTGTGATTACAGGCGTGCGCCACCACTCCCGGCTCGTTCTATTACTTTCTGAATGACAGCTGGAAAAAAGGAATGAGACCGAGGTCAGCAGGTTTTGCCATGAAGGGAGGGAAGAGTCAGCCCAAGAGCCCAAGGTCCCTCCAGCCCAGCCCTGAGTGCACAGGAGAGGCACGGAGAGCGCCTGGCCAGTCACGGATCTCCACGCCCATGTTTGTAGATAGCAGTGCCAGCAAGGTGCTAGGTCCAAGTGGATGCAATCAGAGTCCCTCCAAAACAGGATGCGTGAAAGCCTCTCTTCTCTGTAAAGACTATTTGGCCTGGAGTTGCAAGGGGCCATCTTCCTCAGTGCATTTTTTTTTTTTTTTTTGCAGTACTGGGGATAGAACCCAGGGGCGTTCTACCTCCGCGCTACTCCCCCACTCCTATTTTTTATACTTTATTTTGAAACCGGGTCTCACAAAGTTGCGGAGACCTCACTAACTAGCTGAAGCTGGCCGCGAACCTGGATCCTCCGGTCTCCACCTCCCAAGTACTAGGATTACAAGTGTTCACCACGATGCCCAGCCTCCTCAGGGCATGTTATAGTTAATCTAATTTGTCAACTTGACCAGATCATGACACACCCAAGATCATGTGACTTTGGGTGTTTAACAGCAGATTAAACAGAAAGTCCTGCCCTAAATGTAGGCAGCAGGATTCTGATAGGTGCAGGACTTAGATAAAAGAGGGAAAAGCCGCGTAGAGCAATGCGCGACTCTTTCCAAAGAAAACGCATCTGCTCTCGTCTGAGATCGTCGGCCTCCAACTTCGCCGTTTCTCTGAAGAGCTTCTTGATCTTCTGCTCTAGTCTGAGATCGTCGGCCTCCAGCCCTTCGAACTGAAACTTCACCATCGTTTCTCTGAAGAGCTCTTAGACCGCTCGACCAGCTACTGGTTCCTCTGACTCTCCACGTGCAGTCGGAACTCGGGACTACATTGTAAGCTGATCTGATAAATCCCTTTTTCCATATACTCATTCTGTGAACTCTGTTAGTCTAGTGAACCCTGACCAATACAGGGCATCTTAAAAAGCCAGCCTGAGAATAAGAAAAACAGAGCTCAAAGGAAGAAGGAGAGCCGGGCGTGGTGGCACAAGCTTGTCATCCCAGTACTTGGGAGGCTGAGACAGGAGGATCACAGGTTCAAGGCCAACCTCAGCAACTTAGGCCCTCAGCAACTTAATGAGACTCTGTTTCAAAATAAAAAGTAAAATAGGGCTGGGGGTGTAGCTCAGAGGTAGAATGTCCCTGGGTTCAATCCCTAACAACAACAACAACAACCAAAAGAAGAATGAGGAAGAACGAGAGGAAGGTGGGAAGAGGAGGAAAGAAGGAGAGAGAAACGGATTGAAGCGAGAATGCAAAAGCAGGCATCTGGAATACATAATTCCAGTAACTGGATCCAGCTATGCCTGAAGCCAGATGCACTCCAAGACTTTTTGGTTTATGGAAGCCAGTAAGTATCTTTTATTTTTTTTCTGTTTAAACTAGTTCAAGTTGAAGTTCTTTTGCTTTTAACTGTAAAGATCCTGTTTATAATAAGCGTTTAATATAAATTATCCCGCTTGATTTTCTCAGCCACACTGAGATAGATTAGTACGGTCACTGTTTCATGAATGTGCAAACCGAAGCTCAGAGGCGTTTAGTGACGGCCTGCGTTACAGAGCTTTATGAAAGCAGGGGTGCGTGTGTGTGTGTGTGTGTGTGTGTAACTGGGGATTGAACCCATGGGGCATTCCAACTCAGAGCCACACCCCAGCCCCCTTTTTTTTTTTTAATTTTGAAACAGGGTCTCAGTAAGTTGCTGAGAGTCTCTCTAAGTTGCTGAGGCTGGCGTCGAACCTGCGATCCTTCTGTCTCAGTCTCCCAAGTGCTGGAATTTGCTGCTCTTCCTAAGCTGGTGCGTTAACACACTCAGCTAAGAGGAAGCTAAGCAGACCATCCCTAAGTCACTCCACTGGTCCACACGAAGTGGACCACTGGCATCTCCCTCCGCAGAGAGAGGCCGGCTGGCCTCCAGCGTGGTGTGGGCAGAGGCTGTGCCAGCCGCCAGGCTGCGGCCTCCTCACGGCCTGGCCGCAGAGAGCCTGGCGGGAAGCCCACACGTGAGCGACTGTCCTTTGCGGCCAGCATGTGGTGTGGCCGGAAGCCTGTGGTCAGCGTGTGGCCAGTCAAATGACAGGCTCCAGCAGCGCGGGCGAGGCAGGGCTCCAGGCCTCTGCACCTCAGGTCTGGGGCAAGATGGCCACACAGCTGAGCACTCCCTGGAGAGCAGGATGGGGGACAGGGGAGGGGGCGCCCGCAAACACAGGCCTCTCCCTGTCCCCGTCTGCAGTCTGCAGGCGGGTGGAAGGAGGATGCACAGACGCGGCCCTCCACTTCCCGGGCGGGCGTCTGTCCATTGCAGCAGAGAACACGCCAGCCCTGGGAAGGAAGCCGCCGAGCCTGCGGGTGTGGCCCCGCTGCTTCTGGGACCAGATCCTGGGACCCCTGGAGCATTCGCTGGCGCTTTCTTCCCAGTTCCTGCAGCAGCAGGAAGGGAAGTCCAGGAGGAGCCGCTGCCCGCCGGGGAGCAGCCCCCTCTGCTCCCCCTGATTTTAAAGATAGTTGGGAAAACACAGCCCTGGAATTTTCTGTGCTGATTGAATACTGAGGCTGTATCCTTTGCCATTCTGAGGGAAGAATTTATTCCCATTTTAGGTAATGTTTGCATTATCCAACCACCCCAAAGGGAAAGGGATATGGGAGACTTTGAAAAAGAATAAAGTTTCATGTCCAGGAGAGTGGCCCTCTGAAAGAGAGATGCTGGCGACAGGTGTGGGGGTGCACGCTTGTCATCCCAGTATTTGGGAGGCTGAGACTGGAGGATCGCAGGTTCAAGGCCAGCCTCAGCTACTTTAGTGAGGCCCTCAGCAACTTAGTGAGACACTGTTTCAAAAATAAAGAATTAAAAAATAGGGCTGGGGGTAGCTCAGAGGTACCCCTGGGTTCAATCCCCAATACCACAATTAATAAAATAAAATAAAATAAAATAAAATAAAATAAAATAAAATAAAAAAGAGAGGTGTTGGTGTCAGGTATGTCGGTGTACTCCTGTAATCCCAGTACTTGGGAGGCTGAGACAGGAGGACCATAGGTTCAAGGCCAGCCTCAGCAACTTAGTGAGGGTCTCAACTGTTTCAAAATTAAAAATGAGCTGGGCATGGTGGCACACGCCTGTCATCCCAGTACTTGGGAGGCTGCAACAGGAGGATAGCAGTTTCGAGGCCAGATTCAGCAATTTAACAAGGCCCTCAGCAACCTAGTGAGACCCAGTTTCAAAAAATTTAAAAAAAAAGGACGTCAGGTGTGGTGGCGCACACCCGTAGTTCCAGTACTTGGGAGGCTGACACAGGAGGATTGCAGGTTCAAGGTCAACATCAGCAATTAGGGAGGCCCCCCACAACTTAGTGAGACTCTGTTTCAAAATAAAATAGAGCTGGGGGTGTAGCTCAGAGGTAGAATGACCCTGGGTTCAATTCCCAGTACCTAAATAAATAAATAGATAAATAAATAAATAAACAAAGAGCTGAGGGTGTAGCTTGGTGGTACAATGCTCCTAGGTTCAATCCCCAGTACCAAAATAAATAAATAAATAAATAAAATCAAAGAGATGCTGGCAATTCACAATAGCTAAATTATGGAACCAACCTGGATGTCCATCAAGAGATAAATAGAGCCAGGTGTGGTGGTGGCGCACACTTGTAATCCCAGCACTTGGGAGGTGGAGACCGGAGGATCCGGGTTCTCGGCCAGCCTCAGCTACTTAGTGAGGCTCTCCACAACTTAGTGAGACCCTATTTCCAAATAAAAATAAAATAGGGCTGGGGGTGTAGCTCGGAGGTGGAATGCCCCGGGGTTCCATCTCCAGTACCACACACACACACACACACACACACACACACACACACACACACACAAAGTTTAATGACACATACCTGCTGTTATGTATCATACAGAATCATTTCACTGACCTAAAAACCCTTCATGGCCCATCTATTTATTCCTCCTTCCCTGCTCCAAACACCTGGGAACCACTCACGTCTTTACTGTCTGCACGTTTGCCTTTTCCAGAACATTCCCTGGTTGGAATCATACAGCAGACGGCCTTTTCAGATTGGCATTTTTTCACTAGCACCTGCTACACCCATCCTTAGCCATCCTGCCTCTGAGTTCCTGACAGGAGACGTGCCCAGAGAGTACTGACTAAACCAACGAACGCGCCTGAAGTCCTGACTCGCAGGGACTTTAGAGTTGCGAGAAAGCAAAAGGGACCGCGTGGGCAGGGCTCGCACCCTGTCTGCTCCTGGTACCCCCAGATAGTAGTGTGTGTGCGTGTGTGCGCGCGCGTGTGTGTGTGTGTGCGTGTGTGTAGGGCACTGCGGATTAAACTCAGGGGTCATCTGCCACTGAACCCAGCCCATTTAAATGAATGAATGAATGAATGAATAAATAAATAAATAAATAAATTTGTAATTCTGGGGATTGAACCCAGGGGCATTCTATCGCCTAGCTATGTCCCCAGCCCTATTTTATTATTTTATTTATTTATTTATTGGTGCGTTGTAATCATACATCTTGACGGGTTTCAGGGTGATCGAAGTATACATGCACACATGGGTCAATTAGCCCTCCCCCAATTCCCACCCCCATATTATTTTTTTAATGATGAAACAGGGTCATGCCAGGTTATCATGTGTGTGTGTGTGTGTGTGTGTGTGTGTGTGTGTGTATGTGTTTCTATTTTATTTTTTTAAAATTTGAAACAGTGTCTTGCGAAGTTGCTAAGTTGCCGAAGCTGGCTTTGAATCTGCAATCCTCCTGTCTCAGCCTCCAAGTACTGGAGTTACAGGGGTACCCCACTGCACCCGGCTGGTCGTTACCTTTTATATTCTGGGGGCGTCTGTGGATCTTGATGATGCTGGTGTGGGCTGGGGATCATTCATGGAAGTGCAGCGTGTTTATGAAACTCGGGCTTTCTCTAAAGCTCTGGCCGGTAGTACTACCGTTTCTCCATCAGCCTCTGCATCGCAGGACAGCCGCTCCCTACAATGATGGGGCCTCCGGGAAATCTTGGTCAAACACCAGTAGGATCTTTCCAGTCATCGCTTTCAGTGTGAAACATTTCCACTATTTGCAATTAATTATTTGGAGCAAAGTTTCTTTCAAAGCAAACATTCTCCTATGTGTGTGCATGTGTGTATTTCCGGTACTGGTGATTGGACCTGGCCACTAAGCTGCACTCCCAGCCATTTATTTTTTTATCTATCTATCTATCTATCATCTATCTATCTATCTATCTATCTATCATCTATCTATCTATCTATCTATCTATCTATCTATCTATTTATTGCGGTACTGGGGATTGAACCCAGGGGCATTCTACCTCTGAGCTCCACCCCCAGCCCTATTTTTTATTCTTTATTTTGAAACAGGGTCTCACTAAGTTGCAGAGGGCCTCACTAAGTTGCTGAGGCTGGCCGCGAACCTGTGATTCTCCTGTCTCAGCCTCCCTAGTACTGGGATTACAAGGGTGTTGAGGGCCTCACTAAATTGCCATCGCTGGTCTCAAACCTGTAAACCTCCTATCTTGGCCTCCCAAGTACTGGGATTATAAGCATGCGCCACCATGCCCAGTTCCTTTTTATTTTTTATTTTGGGACAGGGTCTCACTAAGTTGCCTAGGCTGGCCTCGAACATGCAATCCTCCTGCCTGAGCCTCCTGAGTAGCTGGGATTACAGGCATGCGCCACCGCGTCTGGCTTATATTTGAAATGTACTTATGTCTTTCTTATGACATGCTGTTTAGCTACCCCAGCTTCTCTTGAAGTGAATTTTCACATTGTGGTTCCTTTGACCCAGGAGTGGAAATTCTGGTGGCTCTCCCAGGGGACCAGGAAAACTGCATGAGACCAGCTTGGTTGTAAAGTGAGGTTAGCCCATGTTGAGTCTCCATTTTCTTTTCTCTCTTCCTTCCTTTTTTTTTTTTTTTGTGTGTGTGTGTGTGTGTGATGGGAATTGGATCCAGGGGCATTCGAACTCTGAATCTGTTTGTTTGTTTGTTTGTTTGTTTGTTTGTTTTGCCGGGCATGGTGGTGCATGCTTGTAATCTCAGTACTTGGGAGGCTGAGACTGGAGGATCACAGGTTCAAAGCCAGCTTCAGCAACTTAGTGAGGTCGCCAGCAACTTAGCAAGACCCTGTTTTGAAATTAAAAAAATAAAATAGGGACACACACACACACACACACACACACACTTTTAGGCAATGGGATGTTTTTGTGGACCTTTTAGGCCAAGATTGAAGTTGTGTCCTCAGTTCTTATGTTTTGTCTATCTAGTGTCACATGTCTGGGTATTTGGACATGGCCAGGTGACAGCCATGCAGTACTCTGGCATTTTGGGGAGTTTGGGGGACGGCTCTTTTATAAAAAGGAAGTACAGTTTTGGGGATTTTAAAATGGTCTGTGCAGTGCCGGGTGTGGTGGCACATGCTTGTAATCCCAGTACTTGGGAGGCTGAGACCGGAGGATCTGAGGCGGCCAGCCTCAGCTACTGAGTGAGGCCCTCCACAACTTAGTGAGACCCGGTTTCAAAATAAAGTATAAAAAATAGGGCTGGGGTTGTAGCTTGGAGGTAAAACGCCCCTGGGTTCAATCCCTGGTACCGCAAAAAAAATGGTTTGTGCGCAGTTGGTGACAAAAATGTGATGTGTTTATCGTCTGCACTGGGGGACGATAAACGTCTCCACTAGCCTTCTTTTTGCTCTGGGAAGAAGAAAGTGCTACAACCAAATTAATGAGTGAAAACTGTTTTAAAAAATTTCCTTCAAGGAATAATCTTAGAAACCCCATAGGCTATTCGTTCTAAACATTTAAAGGCCCAGATGGAGTTGTGTAACTGGAGACATCAGGGGGATCCTTTCTTGGGACCTGACCTGCTCAAAGGTCACATGAAACTCAAAGATGAGACTAGCTGGCCATGACTCAGGTCAGGGGTCATCAACAGGTGCTGCACAGAGGGCTCTGGAGGGCACGCGGTACTCATTCAAATGCAGACAGAGCCGGGCGGGGTGGCGCACACCTGTAATCCCAGGACTTGGGAGGCTGAGACAGGAGGCTCAAGAATTCACAGCCAGCCTCAGTAACTTAGCGAGACCCTCAGCAACTTAGAGAACCTGTTTCAAAAAAAAAAAAAGGGCTGGAAGAGGTGTACCAATCCCCACTACCAAAAAAAAGAAAGAAAGAAAGAGAAAGGAAGAAAGAAAGAAAGAAAGAAAGAAAGAAAGAAAGAAAGAAAGGCAGCAAGCACCCCCAGCACGGGTCTCACTCAGTTGCCTCGAGGAGGAGATGAGATCCCAAATTCTTCATACCGTGGCCTTAGAAGTTGCCTGGGTTAGTGTCACTCACACTAATATTTGTAGAGCACTGCCCTGTTCTATCTGTTTTGCATGTTATTTTAGTTAGCTTTTCTGTCACCATGACCAAAATACTTGACAAGAACAACATAGAGGAGGAAAGGTTTATTTGGGCTCAGGTTTCAGAGGTTCAGTCCATGGCTGGCCGGCTCCAAGGAGAGCAAGGGGCCGGGGACAGATGTAGTTCTTAAGCAAGGCCCCAGTGCTTGCTGCTGTCTGCTCCCAGCATGCTCCACTGCTGAACCTTCCTGCCCGGGGAGCATGCAGCAGCCCTCCATGTCAAGGTCACGCAGGCCAGTGGCTGGGGAAGAGCTGGGGTTCGGATGGGCAGTCTGGTGCCAGAGTCCCTGCTTTCAGCTACTTGGGTACGCTGCTGCCTTTCGTGAGTTCTCATGGCCACAGAGATAGAAAGTGGGATTGAGGTTACCAGGGGCAGAGGGAGGGAATGGAGAGGTGTTGTTGAACAGGTTCAGAGTTTCTGTATGGGATAGTGAAAAAGTTCTGGAAATAGTGCCAGTGGCTGTCCAACATTGTACGTGTCCTTAGTGTCACAGAACTGTGTGCTTAGGAATGGTTTAAGTGAGCTGAGCATGATGTCTCACACCTGTAATCCCAGTACTTGGGAGGCTGAGGCAGGAGGATCCCAGGTTCAAAGCCAATCTCAGCAACTTAGGGAGACCCTCAGCAACTTGGCAAGACCCTGTTTCAAAATAAAAGATCAAAAGGACTGGGGGTTCAATCCCTAGTACAAAAAAAAAAAAAAAGGTTTAGCCAGGCAGGGTGGTGCACGCTTGTAATCCCAGCACTTAGGAGGCTGAGACAGGAGGATCCCAGGTTCGTGGCCAGCCTCAGCTACTTAGTGAGGCCCTCTGCAACCTAGCGAGACCCTGTTTCAAAATAAAAAATAACACAGAGCTGGGAGTGTAGCTCAGAGGTAGAATGCGCCTGGGTTCAATTCCTAGTGCTACCAAAAAAAAAAAAAAAAGGTTTAAATGGTAAATTTTATGTTATGTATATTTTGTCACAATTGGAAAAGAAAGAAAAATAATAATACATAATAATAAGAAACAGAGGAGGGAGGCTGCTACCAAACCAGAAGAGATGGCGAAGCGAAGCAACGGGATCCGATTCAGTCTTATCTCAGTTTTGGCATTCCGACCGGATAATTGTCTTCATTGTTATCCATCTCGGTGTGTGCACAGACACAGCTGGGACAAGTAGAGAGAAAGCACTGAAGCCCATCCAATGTTCATCTTCCCATCGAGGACGAAAGTATTATCAACGTTAAAAACATCATACAATAGTCGGGCGTGGTGGCGCACGCTTGTAATCCCAGCACTTGGGAGGCTGAGACAGGAGGATCCGGATTCGCGGCCAGCCTCAGCTCTCTCTTTCTCTCTCTCTCTCTCTCTCTCTCTCTCTCTCTCTACTTAGTGAGGCCCTCTGCAACTTCGTGAGACCCGGTTTCAAAATGAAGTATAAAAAATAGGGCCGGGGGTGTAGCGCGGAGGTAGAACGCCCCTGCGTTCAATCCCTGGTACCGCAAAAAAAAAAAAAAACCCAAACATTGAACAACACGGAGCCTCTACTGTGTCCCCGAGGCTGCTGAGTTGGAGGTGGCCCCCCTCCGACCCGCAGGGTGTCTCCACGTTGCCATGACTATGGGGGAATTCTGCGCCTGTTCATAAATGCCCTAGTTACTGGCTCATCGCAGGCACACATCTATCAACAATTCAGTTTAAGGTGTGGTATGCTAATCTTTGAGTCAGTTCATGACTATTTTTTTTGGTACTGGGGGTTAAAACCAGGGACATTCTGCCTCTGAGTTATACCTCCAGCTCTTTTTATTTTTTTATTTTGGCGGTACCGGGGATTGAACCCAGGGTCATTCTACCTCCAAGCTACACCCCCAGCCCTATTTTTTATTCTTTATTTTGAAACAGGGTCTCACTAAGTTGCAGAGGGCCTCACTAAGTAGCTGAGGCTGGCCGCGAACCCGGATCCTCTGGTCTCAGCCTCCCAAGTACTGGGATGACAAGTGTGCGCCACCACACCCAGCTCAGCTCTTTTTATTTTGAAACAGGGTCTCACTAAGTTGCTGAGAGTCTTACCAAGTTGCTGAGGCTGGCCTCGAACCTATGATCCTCCTGTCTTGGCCTCCCAAGTTTATGGCTTCTTAATGCTGGTGTTAACCTCTGGAAAGCTAATATCTGCCAAGCAACAGCACGAATGAGGACAGCAGATCAGAATATTTAGAAAACACTTTCTCCTAAGAACAATGTCCGTAGGTTTGAATGACTGCATTTGGTGGACTTCCATGGTCAACTCAAAGCTATTTCTTGCTGTCCTCTGAGGCTGCGCTTTCTGTCTCTCTAGGGGAAATGGGATAATAGTCACTCTTCAAATCTCTCAAACCTGCAGCATCTCTGTAGCCATGCTCTACACACCCCACCCTCCGTCTCCCCTGGGTTGCAGTGGCCTCTAAGGCCGGCTTGCTCCCTTCAGATGGCTCTGGTCCCCAGCCTAAGCCATCTCTTGTAAATGGAGCACTCCGCACTTTCCTTCTCTGCTTAAAATCTGCAAACGCATCGTATCATCGCATCATCACATCATCGCATCATCACATCATCGCATCATCGCATCATCGTATCATCGCACCATCGCACCATCGCATCATCCCATCATCGCATCATCACATCACATCATCAAACCATCACATCATCACATCATCACATCGCATCATCGCATCATCAAATCATCGCATCATCATATCGCATCATCATATCGCATCATCACATCATCACATCATCTCATCATCGCATCATCGCATCATCGCATCATCACATCATCACATCGCATCATCGCATCATCGCATCATCGCATCATCACATCATCACATCATCACATCGCATCATT